>CABFVZ010001296.1:0-40395 GCA_902151445.1 Timema monikensis
GAAATAAGATATGTTTATAAAATTAGGACGATATTATTGTCAATGCTTTCACATACTTTTTAGGGGCAAATCAGTTACATTACAAAACGTGGAAGAAGAAATAAAAACATAATTTTTCCTTCACACTCACTTTACAAAACTACGTAACGCAAACTAATTTGAAGCAAATATGGTGACTAATTATATAATAAGCTGTATGCAGCTGTTTCTGAATCTAGTGCGACAAGTATTATGACCTGTACAAGCTATCCACAGGTTAAAATAATCCAAGCAGACAGGATTATAAAGGCGAACTGTAAATATAATTTCCAGAAGTTTAAGTAAATCAAGATTTGTAATTTAATTACTGTGTGTTAGATATATCATATTAAGTTTTATTGTCTTAATACACTTTCATTACAATTTTTTTAGACCCATTTTCTGTGATGGATAAGTCCGATTTGATAGAAGAAAGAGATTAAGGTATTCCAATAATTAACAAAAAGTAGGGTAGATATAGGACAAGACAAATACTGTGCACTTAATTGATCATCTATTTTAACAAAGAATAGTTGGAGGGAACTGGAAATAGAAAGAGAGAGAGACCAGCATTAAAGGGAATAGGTTCTGTCTTCCAGTTTGTGACGTAAATCAGGATAAGTCGTTGTCCTCATTACATGGCACTAAACTATTTAGTTGATAGAAGGGCGTGGGTGGTACTCCCTACTGGGGTTCAAGTGGCATCATCGAAGCTGACGCAAGGGCGGGTGTAGGTCTATCTTAATGAATACATAATAAGATTTTAATAGGTATGAAGGGGATGTGGGAGGTCATGTCCACCCATTCGTGCGAAATCAATAATGTAACGGAGGTGGTAATGACATCATCCAGGGGATTCGGAGTCTGTCCCATCATATCGCTCACGCTTACCTGTGCATCCCGAGCTGATAATGGGGCCCTCGGATGTCTGACCAGGCAGTATCAAGGAGGATATACGACTAGAGAGGGATTGTAACAACAAATGGGGTGCGGGAGATTCCGTTGCGTGCTTGGAGCTGTGTTTAATTTCAGATCAAATGATTTTTGCGATTTTCCGATCTTTTACTAAACTATTTCCCACTAATTGAGCCTTGGGGATATTTACTCTTCAAATTAAAAAATATAAACGCCAATATTATTTCTAGTGAAAATATGATGCCATTGTTTTTCTTTGGTTTTATGTTGTTTATATGTCACAAAGGATTTTTAACGTGCAATTATCAGCCCACGACTTACAATCTAACTCAACTCTTGAACAAACACAACACCCACTCTCACATCACTGTAAAAAGGGAAACTAATATCGCCTAAAGTTATGAGAAATTTCTAACCCAGTCGGATATTGAGCCTGGAGACCTTAATTCTGTGGTCAGACATGCTACTGATAGAAGCTAAGGATTCGAGATTTGTGCGAAGGCTGCTCATTCTGATTTTTTTGGGTCAGTTTTCTCGATTCTATAACTTTATCATTATTGTGTATCATGGATAAACACCATCTATAACCATACACACTCAAACACAGACAAAAAATATTTACAATTTTTATAACAATTGCGAATTATTGTTTCTGTTATTCTTCTTATTAATTACTAGCAATCCCGTGTGGTATAAGAATTATAATCCCCGAACCCCCTTCCGTCCACCTTTGTTAAAAATGCCAGATCTCTACGTGCCGTAGATTTGGCTGGGAGTCGTACAGAAAACAAACACACACACAGACAAACACTCCCTTTTATTGTTGTTATAGATTAGTGTATGTATTTCTTATGTCAAACACAAATATGACGATATAGCTCAAGTAACATAACTCTAGTGTTTTGCTTTAATAAGCTGTACATATGTTATACTCTGGGTGTTTGGAAAGTAAGGAACGATTGATTGATCATGGCAGCTGTGAAGTCCGTGCCGTGATAAAAAAAAAATTCTTCACCCAATAGACACAAATGAAGTGGAAATAAATCGCCGGCCTTGTCAAGTTTATGGCCCTTCTGTAATTAGCAAAGGCGAGGTTTCAATAGGGTGTCGGGAATTTAAAGAGGTCCAAACAAACGTCCATGACGAGGAACGGAGTGGCCAGCCTTCTATTTTGTCTCCAAACTTAATTTAGCGCGTGACCTAAGAGATGAGTGAAATCAGACGATTCACTTTTTACGAACTTTCATCAGATTTCACCCAGAGTTTACGTACTTTTCTATACGATATCGTTATCGAGAAGCTTCACTATCGTAAAGTTTGTGCTTTATGGGTGCCAAAGATGTTGACGGACACTCAGTAGAAGCAATGAATGCTATCAGCCCTGATATTATTTAAACACTACGGGATTTAAGGTGATAAGTTACTTGATCACATCGTTACTGGAGAGGAACCCTAGATTCTGCACACTAATATCAAAACAAAGTAGCAGCCCAAGTATTGGATGCACACAGGATCAACAAAGCTCAAGACATTCAAGCAAACGTTTTCAAACAAAAAGTTGATATCAACTGTGTTATATGATTAGGAGGATGTGTTAAATTTGTGGTACCTGGAACAACGATCAACGCTGAAGTGTATTGCCAATTAGTATAAATTTGTTTATAGAGGTGGGCCATTCAAAATTAAAGCCAAGGTCTGTTGTCATCTTACATCGTCCTTCTGCATGACAATACCCGACCACACACTGAATCTTTCACCGTCAGTCTCCTCAAGGATTTGAATTGAGACGTGTTCAACCATCCACCCTACAGCCCGGACCTTACGTCAAGTGACTACCGTCTTGTTCTTGAATTTTAAGACGTTCCTTGACCCACAGCGATTCGTGGATAGCGGCGAGCTCCAAAAGGTGGTCTGGGACCGGCTGAACTCGCAGGGGGAAATGTTCTATGACAAGGTGCTGCAGAAGCTAGTGCCACGTTAAGACCAATGGTTGAATCATTGCGGTAGCAATGTGTAAAAAAATAGTCTAGACTTTTAGATTAATTTTGATATTAATTAACATTTGAAGGTTTTTCTTTTAAATTTGAATAGCCGATTGGCCCTTACTTTCCGAATACTCCTCGTTTTAATAAAAAACTACTGGTTACTTGAAATTTAAAAAACAAACAGAAATTACCAATAATGGTACACTCATTAAATGTAACATTATTTGCACCATCTATTTATTTTTAATTTTAATTTTTAAAAACAATTATAAAGAATTTTCTATAATTTAATGAAAATATTTTTAATTTAATCTTGATTGAGTTTTCTCTAGAATATTAAGATAAAGGTTCATACACACATACATATATTTTATTTCTTAACATAAAACATATTTTTCATTACTAACTAACCATTTTATTGCATATATATTTAGCTTTATAATCCTTTATTGTGTGAAATGTAATTAAGACCATCTAAAATTTTGGCACCATTTTTAATACGCCACACAATATAAAGTTTCAAAACGAACAAAATAGGTAGACATGCGATTCACATAGCTCATTTACTATTTTTAATACATACCTTCTTTGGTAAGATCCACATATCAACTCAGATGACACATTAAAAAAAATACAACTTTCATTTTAAAATTCATGTTTATTTTGATACGTCACTTTGTTTTATATTTTGATGTTACATTTCATGTGACGTGGAAAAAAAAAAGTTTATTGGATTTGAATAAAAGTAGCTGTAGTTTTAGAAAAATACTTTCTACCCCGTCGTAATGTTAAACTTGTTTTTGAAATGTTTCAACTCCTGTGTTTAAATGTTGACAATTTAGACAATTATTAATTCTCTTTAGTGAGCCATGCCATTTATTTTAAGCATGCCAATTCTATGTATAAATAGCTAAAATTTAATCTTTCTTTAAAAATTATTATTTTCTTAAATTTTTAAATTTGGATGCGCAATGCAGCTGCATTAACTTTTGTTTGAAGTCTTTAAAACTTATAATTTTTAAAACTATATTTTTAATTATTATTTATTCTATGACATTAGTAACTTGAAATTCCATTGCTGCACTTACAAAAATACGCCACCTATACCTATATTGAGCTAGTTATATCCAGTCCACCTCATTACAACCTATCCCTATATTGAGCTAGTTCTATCCAGCTCACCTCATTACACCTTATCTCTATGTTGAGCTAGTTATATCCAGTTTTCCTCATTACAGCTTATCCCTATCCTGAGCTAGTTCTATCCAGCCCACCTCACTACACCTTATCTCTATCTTTAGCTAGTTTTATCCAGCCCACCTCACTATATCCTATCCTTATCTTGAGCTAGTTCAATCCAGTCTACCTCAATATATCCTATCCCTATCTTGAACTAGTTCTATCCAGCCCACCTCACTACACCTTATCTCTATCTTGAACTAATTTTATCCAGTTCTTCTCATTACACCCTACCCCTATCTTAAGCTAGTTCTATCCAGCCCACCTCATTACACCCTATCCCTATCTTTAGCTAGTTCTATCTAGCTAGCCCACCTCACTACACCTTATCTCTATCTTGAACTCGTTTTATCCAGTTTCTCTCATTACATCCTATTGGTTTCAGGTCCATTCTAATGTAATCCCACATCTGCATCAATGTTTTCCCAATGGTCTCCTCCCTTTGTGTTTGCCAGTCATTACCTTGAACAAAGTTCTGGAATTTCCCATTCGTGTGGCATGTTCTGCCCGTCATAATATAAAATACTTAATTATCCTAACAATGTTTTGTTATGAGTACAGGGTATTTAACTCAAAAATATTTAACCTCCACTACCAAAACGCATCATCCATTTTTGGACTAAATTAATCAGTTACTAAATTTTTTTAAATGCTATAAAGATCAAAAGCTATAAAAAAAGTAAGTTATAATGAAAGTTACCTTATAATTCATCTTTATATTATCCATTATATTTACACCCTTGATTTTCTTAAATTTTTGTACTAAATAAATATAAGCTGAAAAAAAAGAGTAAGACATTCCTCTTTTTTATTAAATATGATAAAATTATAAAACACGAATTCGAAAATATTAAAACATAGATTAACATTCACACCAATATTTACAAAGTTCATTTCCTTACCAGAAATTAACAAAATTAGGTAAAATTTGGTTACACGATTTTCAACCTCAGTGTTCAATCAAAACGAATATCCATAAACTAATTTACTTCATTAATCAAACCATACACAACTACGTTTATGTGCTTTAAGTTTCGTCAAGCGACATACCTACTATATCACATCCGATCCATTAATATTTCATTGTTTCTGTTCTCATTTCATAGAACCCTTAGCCTTACCCTAGTATAAAATCATTCCATGTTTATGTTATTTTCCGTTTTGTTTGTTAATACACTAGCTTAATAATCAATATTGTTATTTATGTAGCAAAAAAACTGTCCCAGAATGAATCTTAAATATATATAAAAATAGAAACTTTTAGTCTTATTTGATACACATCTTAACCCTTTGAAATTCTAATCACCATTATTGTTATTTATGGACACTACGTATACAAAAAGTATATTTTAAATATTTTCATCACTTTTAGATGGAATATTTTTGCTAGCTATTGAGATTATAACAGTATCAATACGGATCAATATGCTACCATTGAGGAGATTAGCCATGTTACCTCTTGAGCACCGACAAAATTAGAAAACCTACTATTTTAAGAATATTCCTGCACTTATGAACATATATATATATGGGTAGCCAGAATTTGAAATGTTTGTAACGATATTCTAAAGTACGTGCTAAATAGTACCATTAATCTATATTAAGCTATATATAAATACATTAATGTATTAAAGGGACATCTAAACACCTTTTGCTTTAGTTCAAAACCAACATGTTGCTCATAAATGAAAAAAAAAAAAAAACACGTTATATTTTCTTTGCAGGATGCTCTTAGATAGCCTACCTTTAATACAAATCTGTAGCACATGTTGCATTTCATTCTATCTAACGGCGCCGTCCGTACAATGCAAATTCCATTTGACACTCACTCGCATCACAAGAAAAGCGGTTGGCCTGCCATCTAGTGGAGGCAGATTAACACTAAGCACGTAGGTGTCTAAATACGATGAGCGTCTCTCTACGTATTAATTTAGTCTGAGAAGAGGCGTACACCTTAGACAGACCACTGAATCAACACTCATTTTAACTCACAGTTTAGAAAATACTCAGTCAGAATGTTACCACGCAAAGTGTTATATGTTCTAACATCGGAATTCTTGGTTTGATCCCCGACTAGTTTTAATATATAGCTGTGGTGGTTCTATAGTCTAAAACAGGTACATTTCCATTTGCATGACCCCTCTTGGAGCTATCATTTAGTAGTTTTTTAACACCTGGTCAAAGGCACCAATCTGGTATAATATGGTTTCTTGACTTAGAGGAGGTCAGGGTTCCAATCCCATCCTTTTGAATTGAGGTATTTTTTCATAAATGATTCTCCTCCTCTTTCTTCGAATAAATGTGATTAGGCCTCCTCTAAATTATACGTTCTTTCTTCTTGCTCAATTTGTGTAAATTTTAGGAAATCCTGGACAGTAAAAACCGCACATAAATAAGTGGATTTTATTTGTATCTATTAGCCAGATCTATGAAAAACGCTTTTTTATATACAAAATGTAATACTTGTGGATTTTATATTCCACTTTTTTTAAAGGCAGAATGGTTTAGTCCCTAAAATCCACAAATGGCTATATTTTTATTTTATTTATTTATTTAACACCGCGTCTTACTACCCGTTCATGTTATACCCTTAAATACTAATTACGCTAATGGATTAGGAATTGGGAAGATTTTATTTAGAAGAAGTGGACCCGCATTTTCGTGGAGGGAGAGTGGAAAACCATTTAATAAAAACCACCCCAGTTCACCTGACCAAGATTCGAACCTCAATATACCCGTCCTCGGCAGTCTAGTTCAACACGACTGGTGCGTTCGCTAACTACGCCACCGAGACGGGTCACAAATGGCTATAGTTTTAAAATAAATTAAATGTAAAACCAACCCTAGTTAGAATTCTTCCATTTATGTATCTTCTTCCTAAGTCAACAATTTGAAAGTTTGTTTAATGTGATTTCTAGCCATCCAGCGTTGGGAATACACTTAGCCCTTTGGCTGGCTAGTGTTACCTGTACCGTCTGGTATAACATGTATTAGGGAGTTCAGAAAATGTGATGGTTTCTCGTTGTATTCACCACTGAATTTCTATTAGAAAGCGCGAGAGAAACTACCGCTTTTTCCAGGAAAGGTATTCTCACATACCTTCCAGGGTTCTTTTACATGCCACAATCGACACGGGACTGACGGTTTTACTTCTCCTCCAAAGGAAGTTTTACTTAGAATTCTTATCGCTCAAGAAAAATCTGTTGACTTCGATTGTCTTTTAATAAACAACATTTGGTCCTAAGGTAAGCACTTTTTTACCCCAAAACCATGATTAATATTCAAAATAGAATTCCATTTGTTTCCATCCCACTCTGAAAATAATAAAACTTTATGATATCGGCCTGTCTCACTAAAAATAACATGAAGCTCTATAACTCCATTGATAGCCATTTCAAAGATTTCCGTCTTAACAACAGACAGTACTGACCTCAATGGATTTTTGAAATTTAAATTATGTATTATATATCGTATAAGAGATTCTAATAATGTTTCCAAACTTATTGAAAATTCAACTATTTTTAAAATGTTAACCATTCAATGTCCGCTCGTATGTGATTATAACAATACTAACATTTTGAGTTCGTATATTAATATATATAATCAGAAATGAAGATTATTGAATGTAAGTTTGCATGTACTAACTGAGTAAGCCACACGAACAACACGTTCGTTATTTATTTTCTTCCTACTAGGACTCCAATAAGCAAAAGAGCTCTCTTTATATTTTCACGTGATTCTAACCCCTCTTGTTCTCCCCCCTCCCCTATTCGTACCCTACTCCAGCATCCAACACCCCGTCAACTCTGCAGTAACACCTCCTCACTCCTCTCACTACCCTAATCCTCCAGCACGTCAGCCCCATTTTGCTCGGGACTGACCCCGGAGAAAGTGTGGGTGGGANGGGGGGGTGCTAGACTCGATCTATCTCTACCCCGATTTTCCGCTAGCTGGGACCAGACATAATCTCAACAAGGCGGTCGAGATAAAGAACGCGCCAAGTCCGACTCATCTTTTCACCCTTACTTTATACTTCACATGGTATTAAAGTAAGCTCTTTAATAGAGGATGAGTGTTACTTACTTTTTTATATCCAAATTTGTTTCAGTTATATATTATTTATTCGTGGAGTGCCATATAGTTATCCATTACAACCAAGCATTAACTGTGTCTGCTTTCCAAATTATACCTTTTGAGCTAATATTAAATGTTTGATCAAACTTGTTACAAATTACAGATTAAAACAAGGGAAAGATCAACTTTTTTGTATATGTTATTTGGAATATTTTGATGTTAAGTGTGCATAGAATTTTAACTTATTTTTGGAGATTATCGTGTAAAATAATATAAAGCACTTTCCTCGGCCCCAGAACAGATTTATCTGATTACCAAACCCTTCCTTCACCTCTGACAAGACATCTTGTGAATGTGTGGAATGACAGGCCTCCACCTAGGTTTGGATCCCACGTTAAACTGTAGGTCCTTCATTTCATCTCACAATAATCCTAACATTACACATTAGCGTAAGTGCGTATAACCCGAACGGATAGTAAGATGCGGTGCTAATAATAGTAATATAAAGCAATGATATTTATTTATACTGGTACTAACCAATATCCTGCATTAGCTACCATTTGTATAATATTTGTAAAGTCTGTGACACAATGTGCAACGTCACTAGCGTCTACTACATTTTTCAGCCACTTCTATGTCGCATTGTGCTTGCTAGGTAGCGGTGATAAGTAGCGGTAAGTACAGCAAATCACGTGATTGTGTTGATAAGATTTCAACACAAAGTAAATACAGCACACACCGTTAGAACCACGCGGTGATAAATAACATCCACTACTGCACCGCGTTTCCACTGTCACGTGATCTTCAAGGTCAGATACTGGCTAGTAGCGTCAAATGTTGAACATATCCAATTTATCTAGCTACCGCCTTTTCACTCGCCTGCGAGCGCTAATAGCCGCTATTTTTATGTCACACTAGGCTACTTACTAAAGCAAACACTGGATTATATTTTCGTTTATCGATTTTAATCGGTACTCAAATGTTGTTACTGTTTAGCAATAGTTTACAAGATTTTACAAAGTGATATACCTAGTTGGGAAGTAGAGTAAAAAGGTAACGGGTCAGGGGGTGGTAAAATATCATTTGGGGGAGGTACACAGGTCAGTATGGAACCAGGACCCTTACTTTTATTGTGTGGTTTCTATTATCCTTTCCACTTTTTCACCTTCCATCACAGAAAATAAAAGATAAACGTCTTACACTGTTTTCAAAAATATTAAATTTATATTTTCTCTCTTGAAAATAGAGCATGTCTCACTCCATCTAGTCGTTGATATTTTTATGCGTGAAAAAAACATAACAATAAATAATCTTTGTCAAGATAATGCATTCAGTTACTTTTATTTGTTGTACGAGAATGTATTAACAAAAATAATAAACACTGTTTTATCTCAGTTTAAAAAAAAAAGTTCCACGGCACAATATCACTCTTCAACCCTTTAAGGAAATATGTCCTTTACATGAAGAATGTTTTATGGGGAATATTCATAATTATTTGATAACTGCAGCTCTGCCTCTATTTTATTCAATATGTGATATATCGGTCCCGGCACGGATTTATCTGATTTCCAAACCCTTCCTACACCTCTGACAAGACATCTTGTGAATGTGTGGAATGCCAGGCCACCACCGTGGTTCGGATTCCACGTTAAACTGTAGGTCCTTCATTTCATCTCACAATCACCCTACCATTACACATTAGCGTAAGTGCGTATAACCCGAACGGGTAGTAAGACGCCGTGCTAATAATAATAATAATAATAATAATAATAATAATAATAATAATATGTGATATATCATTTAAACCTATATTTTAGTACTTTCTTCTGATTAAGTCAAGTGTGGAAAAAAAAACAGGCTTTAAGCAGATCTTTCAAATTTTAGATCAATAATATTAGTATGCGTCGATAGTATTTTAATAGCCTATGTACTATTAAAATGTTAGAAGTTAGTTATACATCGACGTAACATACATTTTATAGCAATTAAGTAAATTCTTAATACACTCATGTAATCTATTTATAAATGCCATAGCATCTGTTGAATAATATACAATTTAAATTAATAAAAATCTATAACATATTTATTTATAAGTCTTTTAGTGGCTGTCATACTTGTTTTTTGTTTTAATTGCCGTCCATGGGGATGCCAGTATTCTAATCCCAGCTAGGTATATTAAGTTGGGTTTAATTAATTGATTTTCCCCCATTCATTCAACATAAGTGAGTGTATTTTCTCTAAAATAATTATACCTTCCTTATTCTTCGGATAGTTTGCGATGTGCATGAACGTTCACTGCACTATTTTATGGTTCGGGATTGTTGGGGATACATTTGAAAGACAACCAACAGATAAATAGACACATACTTAGTTTCTTAAAATATTAAAAATTGTACGTTATCCTTTTTAAAAACCAAATTGACCATTTTAATTTTTCAGTTTAGCAAAAACGTTGTAAAGTTTTAATGAAACCACATTTTGAGAGTAATTAATATTTAATTGCCCTTTTCGATTTTTTATTTTTTTAATATTATGATTATGATTATTATTTTTATTATTATTACGTTATAAGTTTTAAATATGTCAAACATTAAAAGTTATCAATTAAAAACCTTAAATATAAAAAAAAAACTTTCAGGAAAATAAATATTAGCCCTTTTTTTTACAGATCAACCTTTAAACAGATGATTTTTGTTGTTGTAATAAACAGTTAGAAAATATTTTCGTCGTATGTTTATTGCATGCCATTACACGATCAATGGTAGCTGGATGTTAGACCCCCGTCTCAACCACACATATAATAGACCTGTTTCTCTTTTTTTATAACTTGGGGGGAGGCCGTTGTGAACAGGTGTGGACTCCACCGTTGAACCAATAACAACGCTGCGGGGTTCACGCAGGCCCGTTTCCAATGGTTATTACTGCCTCCCCATACCCCGATATATTGTGGGTGTTGGTAAGGGGGCAGCTAGTTGAGGGATCAGGAGAGAAGGGGCTTGGTGTATAGCCCAAAGAAACGCAATACACACCAAGGGTCATATACGTTTATACCCACCACTTTATTGTTTGGACAAGCTGGCTGTACCTTCCTCTTACGTCTGTAGAAATATTCTAACCCTGTGGGAGAAGAAATTACAGTAAAAAAAAAGGCCCCGACACAAAAGTCCCATTCTAGTGAATTCGATAGAAATAGAACTGTCACGTTGGACTAAATTTATTTTTAGGAATCAATAGATAAAACTTGGGGGAAAGAAGTAGTGTGAGATTTTTCCATCTTTTCCTCATTTTTTACAAATGTTATTTTGTAATACATAGGAGCAATCCGTGTGTGACGTATGAAGGTTAGTGTCACAGCACGTGCTTTCATTATTTAAACATGTTTACTCTCGATACTCCTCAATAGAAAAATTGGCTTTCATTGAATGTAACTCTCTTAAATTAATAAAACAGGGAGAGAAGAAACACAAAGTGGCATACCAATAAACATCCTCTATATTCCTGATTGGGATAAAACGTGGTGCCACATTATATTTAGTTTAATAGTTATCTTAAAACTTAGATTTTCCAATTTTGTATACAACTAAAGTACAATTTTAATATAAACGAATCACTTATTTTAGCACTCAGGATCTCCTTATTTTACTGGCCTAAAATAACTTTATGACCTACGTCATAATACATTAATGAGAAATCCCAAATTGATGCAATATCAGACTAGAAACACAATTAATACTATATCATTATATAAATCTTCAAAAACAAGCACTGTAGATTAGAAGGAAGGTTAAATTAGCACCGAAAATTAAAGCTTTACATAATTCACATAATATATTCACCGCATACTATCTTGTAGTTTAAAATATAGGGTAAAATAATGCTTGGAATTAATACTGTAGATGATTCGCCGATAAAATACTGGACACAATAGGTTAAACAAATAATGGGTAGAGGATTTCTTAAAACTAAAGCTTTACATAGCTCACCAACAGTAGATCGGAGATCAAAATAATGGGTAGAACAGCTATTAAAACTAACACTATATATAAGTTCTCAACATAAACTTGTGAAGATCAATAACTTGGGTGATGTTAGTCTAAATGTGTAGTAAAATGCAGGAAACACACAAAGAAAAAGGTAGAATAACGTTTAGAATTAATGCTATACAACATACAATCCTCAAGATCAGAGAACGGCCGGCATTGTATAACATGTGATCTCACACAGTGTGCAACAGAATAGTGCAAACATAGGTCCGGTCCATAATATACTCTGCCTTAAAATACGAGTGAAGAATGACCTTGAACAATGAATTAACTGAATATCTTAGTGGTAGAGTATATGAGCGTTAATCCAGGAGTCCTGGGTTAGATTTCCGTATCCAGGTGTCATTTCACAATTGTATGAATATAATGTTTTGTGCGGCTATATCCATAAATAAAGATAATTCCCATCAGTTTCTAATTTAAATACAAGCTTTCTTGTCTCCGTGTTACATAGTTGAAACTAGAAACGAAATTAAAATACTTGGTTACAGAAAATGGAGGGAGACAGATATATATAAAAGTAGAGCTATTTTCATTTAACTCCAACATGTTTAGTGAAAGCGAACAGAGTAGCAGATGTATGAAACTCGAGATACTGAAAGATTTGTGAGACGTGCTACCAACTTGGCCATAAACACACCAGATGCTACAGCGATGTAACTCTAGAAATACATTTCCCTTTCTCATACTAGGCCTGCCACTACTAGCAAAACGAAACTTTCAACCACAAGTTTTCGAGTTGAAATTATTCATTACATTAATTCCTCACACAAAATTAAATTTAACCAACCCGTTTGGATTTAAGTTTGTTGGTGTGCTTGTTTTTCAACAAAAGAAGAAAGCTAAAACAAAGAAAAGTAGAGACACTCTCACTGAAATATATATACTTTTTTATTCTTTAAAAACGAAAAGCATTATTTTTAACATCCAGTTAGTTCTTTGCCATTATTATTCAGAAAAGAAAACTTCATTATCATTTTTTTTTTTGCGTGAATATTTCTCATGAATAAGTAATTTTCTTTTTTCTTTTGAGCAATGAAGTGTTAGAATATCCATGTATATTTTAGCTTTCTAGATAATCTTATTTCCTTTTAGTGAAAGGTAATATTTTAGTCCTTTTTAATTTTGGATTATAAATTAATGCTATTTCCAAGAAGTACAAATTTTTCCCGGATCAACCTATTTTTGTATTTGATTATAGTTTAACCACAACCAACACAAAAACATTCCTATATATATACATTATGTGAATGTTATCTTATAGTTACTAAATTTATTGCATAGCAAAATTATTTTTATTTTAAAACTGTATCTGTATTGAGGCTGTTAAACATTTGATTTTCTGAAGGATTTTAATACAGCTAGATTTTAAGTTGATATCAGACAAATATAACAAACGTCTTTACTTATACAGGTTTTCCACTCACTAAGAGAGATGATATAATGCAGTAAAATTTCTGTGTCTGAAAAACCAAGAGAGTTCGGTAGTAAAAAAAAAAGTAAAAACTATGAATATTGTGTAGAATAAATCAAAACATAGCTTATAATAAATTCAAATGTTTGTCAATGTTGTTCAACAACCATTAACAAAACTATTGCGTAATGACTTAACTTTTTTTTATCTTCATGTATCTGTTTTCATTTTTATTAAATAAACCATATGGCTAAAAGATTGGAAGAATTTGAATTTGAAGAATTTTATGCTGTCCGATATACTTTTATCTATGGGCCATATACCTATCAGAACTATTATTTAACACTACACTAATGATCCCTTATAAAAAAATATATATATATTTTTTACCAAAAGTTATTATATTAATTGGTAATTGAAAAAATCAATAAGTAATAGAACAATTTTAAATTTATCATATTCTTCATTGAATTAATAGAATGACAGATATATGGCACCATAGTTGTTAAATATTGTGAGCACGTCAATAATTCATGTAAATACTTTGATAGAAAATATTTATATAGAAATAATTTAATATTAACATCTTTAAAAAACAAACAAAAACAATCATTCTTTGCTACCCTATGCTCTTTGCGGCCATGAACTTCACTTTTGAATGTTTTATTTCAATAATAAATTACTTGATATTATTTAAAATCTAACATTGCACATTTATTGGTGTAGCATAAAACTTAACGTTCAATTTAATCGAATATATCTCCTGTTTTGAAAACATTAAAGTAAAACCGTCAGCAAACATTTCGATCCGTTTCCTATTTTAACTAAACTGTAAGGTCTACATAATAACTTATGGTAAAATATTATTGAAAACGTTTCTTTATTTCTCATTTTTAGATATTTTATTTAAAAAAAAATAACTATTTTATTACATTTTGAACACATCAATCTCGTACAAAATAATTATTAATCTCTGCAGATAATTTATCAGTTTTCTGACACTATCTTTTTGCACCTATAGAAGAGTGCCATTTTGACTATAGAGATAATAGACTATTGTTCTATCCCACATAGGTTTTCATGCATTATTAAGCATAAATCTAGCAGTTTATTAGCTTGAGGGTACCAAGGAAGTCGAGACTATGTCATCGGCTGGATGTATCAGGAGTTATTTTCCACATGTGATTAACTTCTGAGGTTATACCATTCTCCTTTACAAGCAAATGTGAGTACAATTCCTCAAATACACCTCCATACCCTTCACCTATCTGTTGTATTACAGCGTTGATAGCTATTTTGCTAATGGCAAGGTGTACTGCTGTTCATCTTTACTAAAAGTTTTTCCACTTTCTCCTACTCAAAAATGCGGGTATATTTCCTTTCAATTTTACCTTTATCATTTCTATCGCATAAGTGTAAGTATGCGGGTCAGTCCGGTTGAGTATTAAAATGCTAATACCGTAAAAGAAAGAAAAAAACCGAGAAAGAAAGAAACTACACTTTTAGGGTGAGATTCGGGACAGCGACGACAAATATGACAAAATGATATGGTTAAGATTTATTTCACTCCTCAGTCAACCACATCTTAAGTTCGGGTGTTGAGCCATCTGACATATTTACGGACCTATATTTATTTGATCGGACTGTATCATTTCAAAGTGTCACAGTGAGTTGATACAAATATTTAGAGAAACACCCTTTAGAGACCCAATAACAATTTTAAATAATGTTCCGAGTAACGATCTTTGACACAACACTCAATGTAAGTACTCACTCTTGTGAACGGTGATAACAGTTATGAAACATGAAGGAACTTGTGTGATGCGACGCAGAAGGTTTGTTGAACCATTTCTTACCAAGAAGCATGCACTTCAAAAGCCATCTTGAGATATAAAGGGAATAGATAGTGGTGAGTTCTCTTTGTCTGAACGTCTTTCAACTAACAAAAAGATATAAATAATGAGAACACAGCGTACCTTTAGTACCAGCAAGTTTATTATAATTATGTGCTATTTTAATCCTCCGGTTAAGGTGTAATGAGGTGGACTGAATATAACTAGCTAAGATAGGAATAGTTGCCTTACTTATGTAACTGCGGCAATTAATTTTTGTGTTCCTAGTGCCATAGAGTGTGTGTAGCACCAAATTTAGATTGGTTGAAGGTGTTTGCATTGCACAATGTCACCGTCAATAGGGAGGTCGCAGTTTTAATACCATCCCGGTGAAATGATAGATATATTTGTTTTTAAATTTGATACATCAAGTTGGTATTTCCCATTCAATTTAAATGATAATTCAGATGCACTTTCTTTAAAATAGCCTCCTCATGCCTCCCTTTAACAATAAGGCATGGATAATGTTGGCATTGCAAATTTAACATTAACTTATAAATAGGCACATTTTCTGTGCCAATGTTGGTTGTCATGTTTGTCACTATGACGTATTTGTTACTTTCTTCTATGCTTATTTTATGAAGATAATTGTACTTTTCATTTATTAAAGTGTTTGAATCCGGTTAGTTGTGATGTTCGTTAAGCATTCCATAAACCTGTGGTAAAACGCTTTCTAATAATACTTGTGTTTAAACGAACACATTTAGTTAAAATGGGAAATTCTTAAATTGTATCTCCGGCTTTGACGTTTATTGTGACTTACCGACCAAAGTTAGTTAAATGTGTAACAAGCAGATTACACTTCCTGTGTGACCTCATGACTAAAATACACTTCATTCCATCTGGACACGAACTCAGGATATTTTAGTAACGCCATGCTTTCCTTTATTATTATTGTCTAAGGCAAAAACTACGTGTTGTGTACTCTGCCATATTGTGTATAGCTTTTGATATTCCTACTACGATGACGTCAAAAATAGAGGGACTCTTGCACGATTGGGTGCTTCCCCACCCTTATCTATTCGGTTTTAATACACTTGCTGAAGTGAAATACACAAAAATAAAAAAGTAAAATGCTATTAGTATAGCTGTATACAATAACGTAAACTTGAACAAACTTTGTTGGATAGGTAACGTTCTGAATGAAACTACGTTGGTAAAATTAAAATTTGAGCACAAACAGAATATAAGAGACGTGGACTCCCACCAAAAAGCAAATAAAACTAATTCTCCGTTTGGATCTCATTAAAACTGGTTTATCTAGTTTAATGGTAAGAATAACTCTTAAAATGAATCCAAGAATTGTGTATTCTTGTAAATTATAAAATGATATTTTAAATACACAGCTCTTTCAAACTGTGCTAAAAGTTTATTAGAGTTAAGTACATGTTACTATGGAATAAAATGGTTCATTGCTTGTTTTGTCTTATTGAAGCGTTGTCTCACAGTTTAACCTTGTGGAGAAACATTATACGAATTACAGAATAGTAAGGAAATTAAGGAATATCGATCAAAAGCCTACACGTACGAAGGCTAAAAGGAACTTAAATTATTTTAACTTATCAGCCAAAGTCTAGATAAATAATTTAACACATATTTTAAAAACAATTTTGAACTGAGTTTTATAGTTTCTAAATAAATTATAATGATTGCAAAATGCATTTACGTGGATTGAAAGTGAATTTCATCTTGTTTGGTTTTTCACTGATTAAAAGGTTAGGGTTCAAATCTGATATGAGTTTAATAAGGGTGGCTTTTCAAATCTAGTTTCCCACTGTCTATGTCCACACAAATTTTGGTACATCTTCTTTAAGTTAGTTGAAATCTTCCTCACCCTTACCCTATTAATGTTGCTATTATTATTATTATTATTATTATTATTAATATTATCATTATCATTATTAGCACAAGGTCTTACTACCTGTTCGGGTTATACTAACTTACGCTAATGTGTAATGGTAGGGTGATTGTGAGATGAAATGGAGGACCTACAGTTTAACGTGGGATCCGAACCACGGTGGAGGCCTGGCATTCCCCACATTCACAAGTTGTGATTAATACACGTCTTGTCAGGGGTGAAAAAAGGGTTTGGTAATCAGATAAATCTGTGTCGGGACCGAGAATTAAACCCCGGACCTCCAACACAGAAGTCCGACACTTTACCCCTAGACCACCAGGTCACCTATTAATGTTATTAAATTGGTATATCCTCTGGTGCTACTTGCCCCCCCATCATAATGTTACAGTTATTTTCTACTTTGTAAAAATATTTCCATTGTTTTGTGTGTGTGAATTAAAATGTGCTCTGATGTTCGTCCGCGATATAAAGTACTCTGTTATCATGCAAATTAGATACACTTTATTTTCATTCACAATAATACGGAAGAAAGACCGTCAAGCATTATTTAAAGTAATAATAATATTATAGAATTATGAAATAAAGGAGAATACTCACATCTTTATTAAAACATATTTATATTTCGAAAAAGTGTGTTGACTTCTTGTTGTTTATTTTCGTGGTCGGCCATTACTCCTTGGGTCAAGTCATCAGCCGGACTGTTAACAAGTGAAGAGCGGATCTCGTTCGGAATGAAAAATAAAGGAGGTGAGAGGTGAACATAATATTAATTCACTTCTAAACTAGTACGAGTCTCGATTTAGACAGTTGGAAGTGAATATTTTAACGCTTCGTTGAACAATTTTCATGTTCATTTCCAAGCCAGCTGATAGGCGACGCACGGTTCGTACACCAGACAATATTGCAACCATAGAGCTGCTCTAGAGCGAAGTCCAAGACGCTCTGTTCGTCGGAATTTGCAAGCCCTCAACATATCGGACAGAAGCTTACGCCGTATGTTACTTATGGAAATTAAGTTCCCCCCTTACAAATTGCAAGGGGTGCATGCATATTGCCCAGAGATTTAGAGTCACGTTGAATTTTCTGTATGCAGATTCTGTAGATGATGAACAAAAAACACAATTTTTCTCAACATTCTGATGATTACGGATGAGGCACACTTACATTTAGGTGGCTATGTCAACAAACTAAACTTCAGGTACTGGGCGCCAACAAATCCTCATTACCTTCATGAACGACCACTTCATAACCAAAAAGTTACTGTGTAGTGTGGAGTGTCTTCTCTGGGTATTGTTGGTCCATTTTATTTTTGTGAATGACGCCGGTGAGGATGACACAGTCACAGTAGAGTGATATGAGGCTATGTTACTCGTAACAATGCAATTGCGCCGCAAGAATAACAATATGGAGTCGTGATTTCAACAGGACGGCGCAACCGCTCGCACAGCAAGAACGTCCATGACCACTTTATGAAGAATGTTTCCAAACCACCTTGTTTCTCTGTTTGGTGATGTAAACTGGCCAACCCGTTCGCCCGATTTATCCACCGGTGATTTTTTTTTTCTGTGGGGATTTCTGAATTTCAAAGTTTGAACAAACAGGCCAGCTAACATTCAGGAATTGAAAAACAACATTCACACCAAAATTGAAGCAACAACACAAGAAACTCTGCGTAAGGTTATTGCGAATGTGCGTGTTCGTGCCAATAATGTTGGTCACCTAAAGGACGTAATATGCAAAAAGTGACCCATGAAAGGAATGGTGTCAAGTGTTATTTGCAACAGTGTATAGTAATAACATGTAGTTATAATGTCTAATGCCGAAATATAATGTTTAAAATGGGTCACTGTTTCTGCCGCCCTTGTAGATTCACCTAATACAATTAATTTAAAGATTCCTTTTGTTTATAATTCTCATTGTTGTATTCCATGTATTTTCTCCAACTCTCGTAGGAGTTTCCATCGTACCTTTGTTGTGGGTAGTGTCATTATTAAAAAAAAATATTATAGCATCGTCAAGAAAGCGTTCCCGAACACACCTAGTGGTCTCGACTTTTTAAGGTCATCGTGCCACCATCAGAGTTGTCCGAGGAAAAGTTTTTTTTTTAGTTTCTCCTAAGTGTAATTCCTAGGAGTGGCCCCCACCAAATATATTTCAAACCACACACACACACACACCAGTTTTACTAGATATTATATTATATTATGTATAGGTAGTTTTAAGAGCCATCGTCCTTTGCAGTTTTTTTAATATAATTCTATTAGAGTCCTGATCGTAAGACACAGTTCAACAAAAGTAGTTTTCATATTAATACAAGATTAATTTATGTAGCATAAATGTTGATATTAAACTAGTTGTATGTTTTGTGTGTTTTCTTAATAAATATAAATCTTTAGTTATATGAAGATTTCCTTACTAATAACTAGTTTTTACTAATGCATTCAAGAGCGGAAATCAGTTTTATAATTATATAAAACATATTGCAGTATTTAAAAAAAATGTCTATCTACAATATCAAACAAGCCCTCGGAATAAAAGTTTGTAAGGAGCAAAATACAAATGTCTTATAATTTTTAGTCCTCGTAATATTTACTAACTCACCCGAAATCATAATGGATCTGAGTATAATAGTATTTAATTTTTAAACAATTATTACTGATAATTTTAAATATTTAAGAAATAAATTAATGTTTTATACGTCTTTCTATAAACCTCACTTCTTTGTTTTTAAAAGTAATTAAATCTGTTTGTTAACGACGTTACTCTACAAAAAAAAAACCTACCTTTTTATCCCCTTGTTTTTGTTGGAATCACATTTCATTGTGCAAGGCAGGTAATTTACAAACCAATTTTGTGTATATCTATACATAATCACAATAAACTGTATTAATCTAGAGTTTTTTTTAACGTTTTTATACGAATACCAATACAAAACAGATGACGGTTGCTACGTCCAAACTTGCTTTCTATCTCACTCCCTTCACTTCCCTACAAATTTTCAAGGCTTTTTTTTTTACGGAAATATTTTTTACTGTCAACGAGTGAGAAAGAGTGAGAGGGAAAACAAGAATGGAAATATAGGAAGTGAGTGAGGGGTGAGTGTAATAGGGGGAGTAGGGGGGGGGGCGATGAAACTCCTCCCCTTAGGCCAACGCTTTGCAAACAAAACGGCATTGTAATTAAATACTGTGTCAGTGGCCATACAACGAAAATAACTAAAAAGTGAATGCACCAAACGGAACCAAATTTATCAAAAGGGAAAATTGTCCGACTTCCCGTCATTATGAGAGGAAACCTTAAGGCAATGTAAATAATGTGGATTATTTGGGTCGAATGAGTGGTTTGGGGTAAAGGGAGGGAAACGCTACAGAGTGGAAGAGGGGAAAATAGTTACTAAATGTACATTTTCAAGAGTTTAATACATTTAGTTATTTCATTTCAAATTCCTATAGGGTGAAGGATGGTTGAATGTTTCAAACAAAAAGTTTATGCATATTTTTTATATGAGGAAATTAAAAACGTGTATGTGGCATTTAATAAATATAATTTTAATTTTATCCTTAAATTTCAATGAGTTAAATATTTTGTTAAAAATATCCTTATAATAATTGGAATATAAGTTTAACTGTACCTGTTATATATTACACTTTGTCATGGAATTAATATGAATCATATTAATATTTAAAAAATCTATATTTAGAGAGCTTGTGAAATGATTACAGCCCTTTTTAAAATCTAACTCTTTTGTTTAACTTATATAAAACATGAAGTATTGTTTGAATATTATTTTATGCTTCTTATTAAATTCAAATGTGCATTTTCTAATAATATAATGGTGTTCAAAACATGAATTAATCAATTAAAAAAAAATTACTCAACCTGATCATATCCCCTCCCCCCCCTCATTATGTACTAGGCCACCCTCTAAAATAAAGTCAGTCCCCTGGACACGTGGTTTACCTATTTTAGAGCCTCGAACATGTTGAAATACTAAAATAAATATGTAATATTTAAATTTTAAGGCTGATTAAAGCGAATAGATTGAGGGGGTGCGGGTTGGTCATATGGCTATTGTATATGTTGTCACATGCATGTACACAACATTTTCGTTGGTAAACCTGAATATACACGACCTATTGATAGATAAACAATGTGAAAATCGGTTTGAAGGAGGCGGTTAGAGTTTGGATGGAACTGTCTTAGGATAGGGTTGAACGGTGAGCTTAAATTCAGACAGGCATGAATTTTTGAGCTCCTTAGGTCAGATAGCTAGTTAGTTACTTACGTATATATTATATATAAAAAAAAACTTTGATGAGATACCTTAAAAAATGAACATATTTGACTGAAAAAAAGCATGTTATTTGACTAAATTTATTGTAGTTTTATAGTACCTTGTTTAGTACCAACTAAAATCTAGTGAACCATTTATTTTCGTCAATGCCGGGAACATCGTAATTATTTATCAACAGTATATTTCCTAGTTAACAGATTGGTAATTATTAGGTTGTAAAGTATATTTTGTTTGTGTCATCAGTCAAAATGAACGTGATAGCGACGATAATCCTGAATAATTACAGCGACTAATCCCAGGTATAGGTAATCTCGTGCCAGCTAATGATGACGTAGTCTTGGCTCATCCAGTGTCAAACAAAGGGATGAGAATATCAAAACGTTGATTAAATATTGTAATATTTTTTAGTTAAACTGAAGTATATAGAAAGATAGGCATACCATTGGTTGAGGTAGGGATGGTTATATAAAACAAAAAACAAAATATAAATTAATAAACGCAATATTCGTGTGTTTACGGTTGCGCCAAGTGAGGGCGGATTGATAGTGGCAGTAAGGTGACCTGGTGGTCTAGGGGTAAGGTGTTGGACTTTTTGTGCCGGGGGTCCGGGGTTCAATCCTCGGTCCCGGCACAGATTTATCTGACTGCCCAAACCCTTCCTTCACCTCTGACAAGACGTGTATTAATCACAACTTGTGAATGTGTGGAATGCCAGTCCTCCACCGTGGTTCGGATCCCACGTTAAACTGTAGGACCTTAATTTCATCTCACAATCACCCTACCATTACACATTATAGTAAGTGCGTATAACCCAAACGGGTAGTAAGACGCAGTAATAATAATAATAATAATAGTATAAAATACCTCGTCATAAAGATTCACTCAATATAAATTTGATCTACAACGGTTGCGTGATTTTGAGCCGTGTCTATAGTGAAATACACGCAGTAGTCAGTCCGTAACGTGTCTGTCTATTGAACTAAGGGCCCCGAGCTATATCCCAAACATGACAACAACAAAATGTATCACTAGTAAAATGTGGGCTTCTCCTTTCTAAAAGATGCACGGGTGGAGGTCAGATGTTGTTTCTATGATAGTTTTGTGGCAAATTGGTAGAGAATATTGGCAGTTGCACTTGTCCCTTTTGGCACACGTTGCTCAAGGTTCAACAACAATGTGCTGTCACACAGAAACAAAGAGAAGATTGTAAAACTATACGATAATAATAACAGAAAAATTGCTATACTCCCAATACTAGACTATAAATACGTCCCTAAGTCTTTTAACGGGTGTCTCAAGTCCTATTAATCTCATTTAAAGTCCCCCCAAATAATATTTAGTTTTTTGGATATGTAATTTCGTTTAAAATATTTCAAGACTTTTATTTTATATATTTTACTACCCTGTCTAACTACCTGGTAGGGTTTTACGTAGATGATAATTACTTGAATGGATTAAGGATGAAAAAGGCACAATTTTAGATGTAGTCTATCAGCATATGCGTGAAAGAATAGTGGTAAACCGTTTTTAAAAACATTATCAGTAGAACAGGCCGGTATCTGAACCCCGGTCTCTCCATCATCAGCAGGCCAGTCCAACACTAGAGTGAAGCCTTAAACCATTCGGTCATATGAGCGTGTCATTATTTAAAAAATTATAAAATCAATAGTTTTCAGTTTGTAGAAACAAATATAATATTTTAAACAAAGTTTGTTTGATGGAAATATTATTTCTCTCCTCATTTTCATTTTCTCGTCACCCTACAGGTAGAGAAAGTATTGTGATCGCCAAAAAAAATGTGTTGTATCCATGTTACCCTTGATTAGATTAAGCGTGACATGTATTATTAGCCTTGTTCGTTGAGTTTATTTTACCACAGTTGCAATCTATCGTTGGTACGCACTTTTTTGGTTGTTATTGCGGCACTTGATTATGGTAAGTTCAGGTCTTACATTGCCGCCTTTCCTGGAGTACCAACACTTTCTTCAGTGGTCTCGAGACTTTAGTTTCGACGTAGTTTTAGCCTAGTTAACCCGCGCGCCATTCACAAGGTCGTTGTATTTATTTTATCACATTATATCTTGTCATTTTAAAAAGTGATATCAATAAGCATTACCAAATTAAAATAGAGAAAAATTTACAGCCCATGGCTTGGCGAGCATAACTCTATTTTTAGAACATCTTCATATTTTATGAAACTATGAAGTTTTCCTTGAATGTACTATATACATTATATTATTTAATAGGTTGTTTTTACTGTGGTAAATAGGAACATATTTTAAACAAATTACCTGCCTCGGTGGCGTATTTGGCTAACGCGCTTGTCGTGTTGAGCTCGACTGCTGAGGATGGGGAGATTGAGGTTCGAATCTCAGTCGGGTGAACTGGGGGTGGTTTATCCTAAATGGTTTTCCACTCTCCCTCCACGCAATTCGGGTTCACTTCCTCTAATTCAACCTTCCCAATTCCTAAATCCATTAACGTAATTAGTACTTAAAGCGTATAACCCGAACGGGTAGTAAGACGCGGTGCTAAATATTATTATTTAAACAAATTAAAAATTATAAAAGACTATAGATATAGACTTTATTTTTGCATTTTACGTCCACTTTCTAATCACGAAGCTATACCAGTATACGACTTACAAACAACCTAATTTAAGGCAGAAAATTATACACCCCACCCTAGTAAACGATTTAAATAAGATAATATCGGTACGTGGATAAATATCGTCCTTGTTATTGTTGTATTAGTATTAGTTGGTGCTACCTAATTCATTCAACTAAATTTATATCTTTGTAGGCTGACGTTAGCTACTATGGACTTATGAAACATATATCGAACAATCTTAGAACTTTGAGCATAAATTGAAGCTTTGTTCTAGGTGAAGTTTTTTGTTGTGATTTATTTTATGTTTTTGTGTGAAAATTATAACATCAATCGTAAATTAGAACAGATACAATTGCTACTAACAAGAGAAAAATAATTATTTTCTAAAGTAAGTTGGTAAGTCTACTTACAAACTTTGGAAGGTAAAGCAAAGCTTAGACTAGCAGTCTCTCAAAGTTTAATTTGTTTTTCCCGCCCTTATCTCTATTGTCTTTTGTTTTTCATCTTACCAATGCTCGGGAAATATCTCATATCTAAAACATTACTTTGTTTTATTGCTTTGCTTCCAATTGTTCTAAAGTTTCTTTCTCATGAATGGCTTGTGTTTATAATAAGGAGTCATATATTACACAGACATCTTAATTACTTCTAATGAAGCTGCGTGGAATTTAAAATAATTCCCATGATACTTTTTTGGTATTACATATTTTCAGATTTACTACGAATTCAAACTTCAGAATTATGTATAAAGAAGATTTAGCCTGTAATAGTATTGAGGTAACCCGCCTCGGTTGCGTAGTTAGCTAACGCGCTATTCGTATTGAGCTAGAGTGCCGAGAACGCATAGATCAAGGTTCGAATCTCGGTCGGTTGAATTGGGGGTGGTTTTTTCCTTAATAGTATTCCACTCTCCCTCCACACAAATGCGGCTTCACTTCCTCTAAATTAAAATGTACAATTTCCTAATCCATTAGCATAATTAGTACTTAGGCGTATAACCCAAACGGATAATAATACGCGGTACTAAATAAATAAATAAATAAAATAAAAAATAGAGTTGAAACTTAAGAGTTTATTAATATTTAGTCAATTTTTATAAAACATCCTGAAAATAAAGGTAACCTGGGTATCACAGTGCATACAAATAATAGATATAATATATCATAACATTAAATTTGCTTTAAATACTTGTGAAAGAATAAATATTACAGCAATATTTTTATTTAAAAAAATTCATGAATAAAATGAATAATTTACCAGAGGGTTCCCGTCGAGATTAGTTGAGAAGTTGGCCGAGGACTAGCACACATGGTAACACGTCATTTTTGTTCTGGAACAACATCCGGAAAGTTAATCTTCCATTACGTGACAGAGATATGGGTCATTTACCTTACCTGTGAACGTTGAAGAAGCACCCTAGTACGCCATCTAAAATCAGATTTAAATATGTAATTTGGAAATAATTAAATATTAAATCATGGTAAAGTTCATTGAGTATCATTTAGTTTTTAGATATAGAGAAAGTATTGTAATTGTGATAACGCCCCCAACACCTATCAAAAATGTGTATTACAATTCTCTCTCTGTCTCTGTCCTTGAGAACCCAATCGAAACAATTTGAAGGATTTTTGTTCAAACGCGATATTTGTATGTTTTTATTGGTTATAGCAAAGGGATTATTTTTTATATTTTAATTTTAACCCTTAAATTGTGGGTACTTTATTAATGATTATTTTTTGAAAATAAAATTAATTAGATTTAACGTTTTTACACAAAATGGATGTCTGTATCGTGTTTCCTGATACATAATCAAGTATATTGTTTTCTGTAAGATACATTCTTTTGAGGGTAATTTACTCTTGACATATTTTTGAAAATTTTGCTAGAAACTATAATAGACTATATTATATAGTATGTACTATTGTGTAATATAATTTATATTCCATATAATAGGTGAGTTACTATGCTGACAACCATGTTTGTTTATTTTTATTTATACGTGCCACCTTTATAGACTTAGAAATAATAGCCATATCCTGACTAAACTAAGAACGATGTTAAACGAGTGATCAACAAATTTACAGACGTGTGGATATGGTTTTTTTAATTAATCACATTTATTGGTAAGCAGGAAAGATTGACTAGAATTATGTTCTAAGATAATAATGATTGCAAAACTAAGACCGAAATCTATTGATATAAGTACAGTGTTTTTAGATTATATGGCGTACTTAAACCTAACTTTCAAATATATGTATATATATATATATATATATATATATATATATTTTTTTTTTTAAAATGATTGTCATAACGTTTGTTACTACGTTTTGACATCAAACACAGGGATATTTTAATACTTCAAAATTAATACATTTTGGGTCAATAGATATAGAGAATGAAATAAGTTAATTAGGTTAGTTAGTTACAGAGATAGGTGAACATCCAATGAGTATGACTATCTTTTAAATATTTTGGCAAACTTCGACATATTTTGTACATTATAAAAATATTATAATAAAATTTAAAAAATAAAAATATTACAACTAGGTAAATTGAATTTTATTCCCAATAAGATCCATAGTTTTTTTTAAATCTTTGTACATTCTAGATCTCAAAATGGTAGGCCGAAATAAACTTAAATAATATGGGTGATATTGATTACTTATACATATAAGAGTTACCAGTATTTTTTATAAATCTGCTAACAGGCTCAAAATTTAAGCTCACAGGCGTCGTTAGAATAAGATCTTGATGATATCACTTGTAAGTATTAGATTTATATAACTAGAACGTACAAATTTCTTGTAGCTGGCTATTCTTTACAAACTTGTATTTTATATTTGACTTGCAATCCCGCATGGCGTTGCCCGTGACCCACTGTGTTATGAGAATTATATAATCACTCCCTCCCCTCAGATGGTGCCAGATTTCAAATGGAAACGTTATCTCTGAAACGTAACTCTAAGCCAGATTAAAGATATTTTCAACAATTTGTTAAAAATAGCCTAGTTATAAAGCTAAATAAAAATTTTAAAATCCGGCTTCGAGGTACATTCGGACCCCCTTCCGCCCACCTGTGTTACAAATTTAAGATATTTTCGTGTCGTATATTTGGACGAACATCGCATACAAAGACAAACACTTCCTTTAATATATATATATATATATATTTAATATAATAATACATTAATTTTTTCTATATTGTTGGCAATTTCTTTCAAAAAGAAGGCCTAAAATTTAGTTTTCAACGTCGTTCTCTTGATGCGGGAGCTCCACACCCAAGCTCACTTGAGAGTGTGTCAACCTACTGAGTTGGTAGACGTGCCTATTGCTTTTTAACCTGTTAACAGATTAACACAAAACCTGTAACTAATATAAACATTCAACTATTTAGTCTTGAAACAATTTGCATGTGTTATCAAAAACTTTGTGTTAGTACAAATTTGTATTATCAAAGAATAAACCTTAGAGAATATATATATATATATAAATTGACTGTGCTGTTTGTATAAAAATTGAAATAACTCCTCCCATAATATGATTTGCGCTTATGCTGTAAATAAATTAGAACTAATTTTAAAACAGACTTATGTTAAATTACGAACATTGTATTAAGTTGTAAAGTATTATGAAAGTTAAATGATAATAAGATTCTTAATAATTAGTCGAGTGAATTAGAACTTGTCTATAGACTTTTAAAAGGCAAATGAAGAGTTTGAACAGCTCTTATTAAGAACAAAAGAATGGAAGCGAACAAATATAATTGGTAAAATGTGAGAGAAAACAGCATTAAAAAAGGAGGCGGGAGGTGCAGAAATTCAAACTTAGAAAGTATACTACATTAAAAAGGTTTAAAATAAAAAACAAAATTAAAATTTAACACAGATGATGAATACGTAAAGCTTTACTAAACTAAGCTGAGCTATAAACTATTATATTTATGTCTACATGCATTTTACGATTTTTTGAATGTATTATTATTATTATTATTATTATTAGTAGTAGTAGTAGTAGTAGTAGTAGTAGTAGTAGTAGTATTTACTGTATATCTTATGCTTCTTTAGCTTAGTTCACCGTCTACGTGTAGGTTAAGTATTGAATCACGGCTTTATGGACTGATATTTTTTAGCTAAATGGTTTCTCACTGGCCCTTCAAGCAATTGCAGGTACATTTGTTCTAAATTTTCCCTTAACAGTCCTTAGACCATTTTAACGTAATTATCGTACATACCGGACGGGTAGTTAAACTCTGTAAAAAAAAAATAGTTTCGATGCGCAATGTGAACCAAAGTAAATTTTTTGAAATATGATCTAATCCTCAAAGAGACACTGTAATTTAAATTTTAACATGGTCGTAAAAGAAAATGTTAAAGTTATTGTCAACTGTTCTGTTGGTTTTAATATTTCAAAACTGTCATTCCCATAAGAAGTACCTTAATGCTATAGTTACGTTCAAGAAAGTGACACCCCTAGCGGAGTAAACCTAAACTAAAAAATAATACTAAAAAGGGATTCTTTCTGTGTTTTTGTCTCTCTCTCTTTTCTTATTCAACTCCCTCAGAAGCTACTGAAAATACCCGATAAGCAGCCTTGAAACTCGGGTAGTCTCCATTCGTCCGTCAGATCATGCGGTATTCATTCACCCGCTGAACGGGAGAAACGCGAACAGTCCGGTTGGATTTACTCTTCGGTTCTTTTATTTGTTCCTCCTGTGACCAGTCAACTCTTCTTCCCTCTGCTCGCTTCATACCGATTCTTCCAAACCCCCCTGTTAACCTATTCACGGAGTATAGTTATAAAAGCGACGTTCCGAAGAAGAAACTAGGGCAACATTATTTTTATTATTTTTTGTTTCATTTAGTCATATCTTATGAACGAATATTTTTTGGTCTAAACTTGTTGGTACTTTGTATCAATGCTACAAAGTTCATGGAGACTACGATACAATTAATCAAAAATGCAATAAATATATATATTTTATATGCATATAAAGAATGTGAATGTGGGGAATGCCATGCCTCCACCGTGGTTCGGATTCCACGTTAAACTGTAGGTCCTTCATTTCATCTCACAATCACACTACCATTACACATTAGCTTAAGTGCGTATAACCCGAACGGGTAGTAAGACACGGTGTTAATAATAATAATAATAATAATAATAATAATAATAATATATAAAGAATAATTGATAAATAGTAAAATATAACGTAGCCAATTTGAAGCCAACATATCTGGATTAATGTGCTTATGTAAGATACTATAAAAATAAAAACAAGCAGTTGTAATCGACACGGCCTAAATTGAGGCGTGTGCTTTTCAAGCATGTTCTTGCATAGGCACTGCACATGTAATAGTGGCCAAAACTTTCTGTGATGAAGAACCGTTATTTATGACCCTCAGAAAGTATTCGCATTTATAGATGGACTGGTGTGTTGTTTACTATTAATTGTGGTATGTTCTGCTGTAAGATGTCGAGGTGTGCAGTGCCACACGCCTAACTGCAATGCAACCTGTTGTACACGCAAGTATAGAACAGCTTTGCCCTCCCGGTGCTATACGCCAAAACTTTGAACACATTATTATGATATTAGCATAGTTTTCAGGATATAAGTGTATATAAATTTTGTAATTCTATTGGTTCAAACAAATTATTTGTGCAGTTTTGGCTATGAGTTTCCCAACACCTGTATACAGTATTCAATCCCACCATTTGAGTTGTTATAAATTATATACATGTTCTACCTGGAGAGGGTAAGGAAAAACCACAGAGTATGTAAACCTCTGAAAGACTGCCTAACCCTTCCATTTTATCCTTTGATACTCACCTTTAACTAATTTTATCCACTCCCGTGACCAATTTCCTCATTCCAAATTCTTCTTTTTCTTTTTCTTTTATCTTCCCGTTTTGTTGTTCGGATGGTCGTGATTTGTGGCAATACTTTAGATTGGTTCTTCGCGTGTTTCATGAAGAACGGCCGATGGTCTTTTAGCGAGATTGCTATATAAAACACTCCCTAGACGTGCCGGCAACTGTATCTTGGTGGTGCCGATATTTTCTAGGAGGGGTCGCCTTATCTATTGTTTGTTACAGTCTAGAATAGATGATAATTCTTCGGTATTTAGTTTGTAATTTCTACATTACATTCTCCTTCTCCTTTCTTGTCCTCTCTTTTCTCACTCAGGCGCGTACTTTTTTTAGCACCACGTCTTACTACCCGTTCAGTTTATACGCTTATGTACTAGTTATGCTCTTGCGTTAGGGATGAGGAAGTTTGAATTTAGAAGAAGTATAACCGCATTTATGTGGAGAGAGGGAGAGAGGGATTGGGAAACTATTTAGGAAAACCCACCCTCAGTATAATCGACCAGGATATAACCACGATCTCCCCATCATTGGCAATATAATTAATTGGGAGAGTGACGCCTTATGCTATGCGGCCACTAGAGTGGGTCATGCCATTTTAAAAATTATTAAAATAAACGTAAACATATTGTTTTATTAATGTTAATTTAAAATACTTCTACGGAAACATGATGTGAAAATTACTTTTTTATAGTGTAAGAAAAATTGAATTTTAATTTAAAAATTACGTATTATGTTTTAAAAAATACACTAATATATTGTACTTCGCGTGCTTGTAACTAAACCAATTTATTATTTTAAAGTGGTTTTACTAAAACTATTTCTTAGTTTGTATGTGCACTACTCGGCAAACTAATAGCTCCCAAGATAGCAGTTGATATTATCACTCATGAGAACACCGAGGTGGTTAGTCATTAACGTCAACACGAACGTTTTCCTGGATTCTTTATCCACCCCTTAATCTGCCCACGATCAAAAACTCTCCGATAGCAATATCTAGTTGAGTCTCGATAATCTTGAAATTCAACGTTGCCAGCTAAAATATTAAAATCGACTTTCTTTTTTATGCACTCGCACCATTTCATGCTCAACAACACTGTTAAGAGAAGTTTAAGTCAAGAACACATTTAAAGATCTCCTAAAAAAAATCAATTAACTCCAATCTCTATATTATATCCCAAGTATTTCCAAATTCAGGAAACCTATTTCTAAAACTATATTCAACAGTACTCTTACGCCAAAATCTATTTAGTGTTGCTATTTCCCAACCCGTGGGCCAACCTGTCGGGATGGCTTAATGGGATGTGGAAAATAATTGTGGGGATCGTTTTGATCTTGTTTATTGAAATAGATTAACTAAGTGATTAATTGATATTATAAATGGGTGTAGGTTTTATAACTAATTGAAAGAGTTAAGAAAAAGGTAATTGTTCTGTCGATATCCCTAATCAGCAGTTCCACACCCCGACATCTCTTCTATGTTATAACTCTGACTGGTGTCAAACAGCATTGTGTGGTTGTTATATAACTCAGACATTCAAGATGGGTTGGGGGCATCCTCCTCTGTACTGAACAGGGACTCAAGTTGTAGAATGTTCACCTCGTAAGTTGCTGTATCTTGGTATCTGAGTATGTAAACCACTTCAAAGTAGCCTCATAACAACTGGCATCCTTCCTGGAATCCCTTTCCTCAAAAGATATAAAAATTCCCTGTTGTACACCATAAAAGGAGGGGTGTTTCCTTGAGTTACTGGTTTTGTCAATACTCTATGTTATACTAATTGACAAAACAATCTCTGTTTTTGAAAACATGACCTGTTACGCGTGCGTGACTGTTGACTCAAAACAATTTACAGTAGGCCCATGAGCTCTAAGGCTACGTCATCCATGCATACTCTAGATTACCTAAGGCTGCAAGCTACGACACTAGTCATATTTAATTTTCAATAGATGAACTGTGAAAATTTATATCAGTCGGATTTTCTCCATGGTCTTCTTCCAAATGATTTTAATTCATAGATTGAATCATTATAAGTTCTTAGTTAGCTTCAATTATTTTCTTAATGATAGTTCGTCTAAATTACAAACTTGCCTTGAAGTTTTTATTTGAAATCTTTCTATATCTTCTCACCATCTTTTCTCAACACTTTGTTTTGCATTATGTTTCTTGGTCAGAACTGCTGCTGAATACTTATCCACAATATAAGTAGAATTTGTATTTAAATTCTTTCGGCATTGCATGGTGATTTTGATTAGCTATTCTCCTCGATAAAGAAAGGAAAAACAAGCTACATATCTTGGTGAATTTACTGTTAAAACTGCTATTTCTAATTAATTCTATAGTCTATAATGGTTTGTTTGAGTTTTGTAATTTAATTTGAGATAATAATTTGCTGTGGGATTGTCCGATAACCATTGGCAGGACAAGCCGGACTAAAAATATCAAACAATTCATTAAATATTTTTATCACTCTTAGCATTCCCGTGCAATAATACACATTATTTGAAAAACTGAATTAGATAAGTAATAGCCAAGTCACAGTTTTTACTTTCTGTCCATATAAGCCATGCCTGGCTTCACCACGCGATGTTTATTTCGATTTCTGGCCGGTTAATTTTTCCATCTTCCATATGCAACGCATAGCGCAGCTTGAGCTACATGTTGAAAAAACACAATGCTGGATTGTTGAAAATAATCAAAGAAGTGTTGAAATTTTGTGTTCAGTTTGTTTCACGTGTATTTAAGTAATATTCTATTTAGGTTCTAAATTAAAAAGTGTTTTTATATTTCAATGGAACCGTTAATTTAACAAGTCAAACAAACATCCACCTCTTACATTTTCTTCCTCTTCCAAAACAACAGCTCCTCTTCCTCAGTACTATCATCTGAGATCAAACAAGACATTTTGGAGAAACTTCACCAGAGCAGAAAAAAATTACAGTGAATTCAAGAGGGAAAAAGAGGAACCATAGCTTAGCTTAGTAACTAAAATGAGAAAAACCTTACCACAGAATAGCTTAGCGTTCTGTGTCTTCATTACTTTAAGGTCTTACTTCCCACCCCTTCCGAGACATCAGTGAGGATTGATTCATCATTTTAGTCTGTACTTGTGCACACATTTAGTCATATACAGTACAGAAGGCTTAATGTTCACATCTAATATTATTTGCGTATTTTTCTGTGTGTTACACAATCTACACAGTAAGCTACGTATAATATGTATTAATTATTCATAATAATCATCCTGCATACAATGCCACACAGTGTAGTAATCATATTGTTGTAGTTGATAAACTCTCTGTTCTATGCGTTCAAACTGTGTGATTTTTAAAAATTTAAAATTATTTTTACAAATAATGGACTTTTTTTTTACACCGCACATTAAAAAAAATTCCTGATGGTATCTGTTATTTAGAGATTTCACTTTATAAAAATAACTCTTCGAAAGTGTTTTGAAAAGAAACCATTTGCAACAAGACATACATTTTATTACAGAAATGTATAGCTAACACTCCTTCCTTGTTTCAATTTTGATATCTCAAAATACATCCATTATATTCAGACAAAATATCATGATAAAAAAAAAGAGAATTTTCTCACAAAAATTCGTCATCCACGTTCCCAACCTTACAGTATTTTTTACCGTCAAAACTTTTTTAACATATATATGTGTGTGTATTGCTCTTTCCCCTAAGGTTATAGTCTGCAAGAAAAGCCATTGTTTAACCGTAGTTTGGTAGTTTAGAAAAATAAAAAAAAAGCACTCGAGGACGAGATGGGTTTGAGGAAGGGGAAAGTTAGAGTTGACAAGTTGCCTCTTCGACTGTTAAGAGAATGCTTCGCTAGTCACGTACATTGAGCAAAAGAGAAACAGTAAGTTTTGGAAATCTGAACGGTTCTCTAGATGAAAAAAAAGGAATAAAAATAAAAATGGCTAAATGCTCATCGTAGATTTTAGTTGTGATAACGGGTGACCTGGTGGTCTAGGGGTAAGGTGTCGGACTTCTGTTTTTGGGGTCCGGGGTTCAATCCTCGGTCCCAGCACAGATTTATCTGATTGACAAACCCTTCCTTCACCTCTGACAAGATGTGTATTAATCACAACTTGTGAATGTGTGGAATGCCAGGCCTCCACCGTGGTTCGGATTCCACGTTAAACTGTAGGTCCTTCATTTCATCTCACAATCACCCTACAATTACACATTAGCGTAAGTGCGTATAACCCGAACGGGAAGTAAGATGCGGTGCTAATAATAATAATTGTGATAACAGAAATATGCGGTTTGATAGAACATAGTGAATAATTTAATAAAACTAAAATTAGTTTAAGGCCTCTGTGTCGGAAATCATAACTATTCTAATGAAAAACAATAACGCTTCAATGAAAATGGGATTTTTGGTCGTTCAGAAAATTGAATGTAGGCAACAAAAAATGGGTGTATTTCATTGATTTCATAAGGTATATATTTTATATAATCTTATTACATAATTATTGTTTAAAAGTAAACATATTTTATTTGCAAATTTTAACTAGAGAAAAATGTTAGTCTCTACTATGAAACTGTATCACAAAAAAAAAATGTAGTGCAAAAAGTGTTTTTGGATTGGTTATTCCATTAAGTTGCAGCAGAAGTGAGTGCAAATATTTTTACAGTTTTTATAGAATATACATTTTTTGGCAAAAATAAATCAAGGATTTCTAAAGTAGCAGCATAGAGTTTAGTTTTCTGCGCATCAACAGATCTTGAATATCTGTCAAGGGTGTCCTGGAATTTGGTCCAAATCTTTTAAATAAAGAGGAAATGTTTTGACAAAATTCCAGGACACCCTTGACAGATATTCAAGATCTGTTGATATTAGCATGTGCAGAAAACTAAACTCTATATTGTTACTGGAGAAATATTTGATTTATTTTGGCCAAAAAAATGTGATGCTATAAAAACTGTAAAACTTCTCGTTCTCCCTTCTGTCGTACCTTAAGTGGTATTCATACTGACAGTAGTGTGCGCCGAATGTTAACAACACGATACGGCCGGCGCACAGTCGTACAAGTGTGAAGCCGTCTTTAGGTGATCACAACCCTGGGACACAAATCTAAATCAATTTGTTATGGACTCTGGTTTCCTGCGAATTGGATTACCCCGAGGGTAAAGAGGTATAGTGGATAACACAGGGGTACAGGCTTTAAAACTCGAACTATGAGAGGAATTGGGGTAGTGTGTAACAAGGACTGACCCAGACACATCTGGTTTGTCCGTGTGGGAGGAAGGGGTTATACCCGTTTAAATTGCTGCTATAACACCAACACACCTTCTCACACCCAACACCCCTTCACCCACAGGCTTTAATCAATGGCAAATCTAATAAACTAGACTGTGAAGAGAACTGTGTCCATCATGGTTCATTGATGTAATTGCTTTCCACGCCCTTCTTTTATAAGACTTTTTTTTACACGCTTTGTTAAATATGTCCATTCTACCCCTCAGGAGAGATTAATTTAGTTCTGTTCAAGTACAGTTTTAAACACAGAACAATGGTATATTCGAAAATTAATTTAAATCTTACTATACGGAGCTATCTTGATGGTTGATAATACGTCCTTTTATATATTTAGAGATGCATATTTAAATTATATCAGTAACAGAATGGTTTAACTGACCAATAAGGTCTTGAGATCTGGAAGGCCAAGATTTAATTCACGTCGGGTAGAACTAGGGTGCAATTTCTAGAATATTATTCAAACTAACCCCTATAATCCAATTAACCTAATGTAGTTGCCATAGTTAAAATTTCCAAATAATGTGTATTTTTAAATAAATGATTATGGTAATTATTTTAAATGTTCATATATCATCACAATGGTAGATCATGGGATTTATTCCAGGGCAAGCAAGGCTCAACATGAATTTACTAGTAAACTGTTCAATTTAACCAATCACACACAAAATAATGTAATTAACGCATGAAGACCTATGTTGGTTGGATTTAAAGTCAGGTTTGATACTCATTTGTTGGAAACCATTCACAAGTACAGTCCTGTCAAACCTTTGCTTTGGCTAGAGCCTATGTATCAAGATCGCCCCCCCCCCTCCCCCAATTTACATCGATAAGTTTATCACACTTTTATTGAACATAAAAACCAATACCTCTTTTCTTTTATATTTATAAGTTTATCTTTTTCTTTAGTTTTATATTATACATACATTACTGTTTGCAGCCTGTTGCCTCGGTCTGTTTTTTATTCAGGCCATATATTTTCCACCACCAGTTTGATAGTCCTTTCGTAGTTTCATATGATTTATAATCAAACTTAAGACTAGGACAGGCACAACATCCAGTCCCCGGCCGTTAATTCATCACACTGAATGGGAAAACCCACATTTAATCTATGACACATTTTCTGGCCATTCTGGGAATTGAACCTAGGACCTTTATCTGAATAAACAGGCAAGCTACTGACTGAGCTGGGGTTTCGATTCTATTAACTATATTACAATTTGTAAAAAATAATAATACCAAGATATAATTTAAAAAATAATAGTTACAAGACTTACCCAATCGAGACTAACACAAAAAAAACGTTCTTTTTTAAAAAAAATAATAATAATTCATATGTAATCAAATTATTATTCAAAAATTGATCAAAAAAGTTGGGGACAGGTGTCGTTCCTAGTTTCACACACGCAAAGCATGGTAGTCGGTCCGTATTCCCGACAAATATTTACGTTGTTGATGTTTTCCCTCACAAGTTGTGAAGCGGTTAATTGCGTAGGAGAGAAACTAGATTGTTATTCGACTGTGTAAACTTTGCCCTTTCCCTTTCCCACAGCATGGGCTAACCTAATTATTATTGTCACCAGTGTTTGGTTTTGTGGCCGGAAAATAGTACTACAAAACAATACTGTCTAACAACAAACGGCATTAACTTGATTAATATATATAAATATATATGATTCAGTAAATATTTTAGGTCAGTGAAGAATATTTCACTAAAGATCATTTGCCTTGGAATGTCTGGAACGTATATGAAAGTACCTTCCCGGCACAATTAGTTGGCTCTTTTTCGCTCGCTCATAGAAATCCATGAAGTGGGTGGGCTGATAGCCCACTTCACTTGGAGTTAACTTATCACAAAAACTACAATAAGGAATAGGCAAAGTAGAGAAGTTTTGTTGCGGCCCTATGATCCGCATTGGGGTTAAGGAAATAATAACAATACTATTGGCAAGTTTGTGATTAGTGCACCCTGAGCTGAGGGATAGTTTTTTGCATAGTTTTGTTTCACCACGCTTTAATACCCGTTTAGATGTATTAAATACGCTAATTTTACTGTAGTGAGAAAGGTATATTTGTAGAAAATGTTCCAACGTTTATGTAAAATGAGAGTGAGGAAATATTTAGAAAACAAAATGTCATAAATATATCGGGAAAAAATTCTAACCCCAATTTCCTCATCTGATCACCGTAACTACAGACTAAATGAACTTGTAAATTGAGATCACGTGTCTACTGATGGGTATGTTTGCAATGCTGCTTCCTGTGCTTTCCTTAGAAGGATGTTGAAATAGCTCCTTAAGGTGGGGTTGTAGGAAACATGGGATAAGGTAAATATTTTTTACAGTTTTTATGACAAGAATTACTTTGGCTAAAATAAATTCAATATTTCTTTAGTACAAATATAGTTTAATTTTCTTCGCACGGTGATATCAACATTCTATGACTATCTGTTATGAGCATTGTAGCATGGGAAACTTTTTTAACCAGGACAAAAAGTTGTCATTAATTTCCAGAATATTCTTGACAGAAAACTTTGGGAAGAAAATCAATTTTATGGTTTATTGGAGAATGATTTCTTTTGGCCAAATAGTACTTTGCTATAAAAATGGTAAAATAATTGCCCTTAACTCGCATTTTTTACACCCCCACCTTAAAAAAAATGTTCCCTTATTGACTTTTGTTTCAAAGATAAAGTGCTACTTTAAGTGTCAAACAGATTCCGAGAAAAATGATTATACAATTTGTTGTTAAAAGAAAACTTTGAGTTTAATTAGTATATTCAAATTTATACTTGTGAAGAGTCACAAACATTGTGTCCCATTTTTATGGTACAGTTTCGATCACAAAATGTGGCTGGGTTATAGTTGAACATGCTGACTAAACGGGCTTTTTTTTTATGGATGGGACTCTACATACTCTCATGGGGCCCTAAATTTTGCACCCAATTAATGTGCCAATAACTTACATCATGATCCAAAATTGATTCTACTATAAGGACAAAGATAACCGTTGTGATTCTAATACGCGTTACTTTCAGGACAGGGTTAAGTGACAGCCCACTCACCTGACAGCCCTTCACTCAAGACTTCCCCTCATCCTTGTCCTTGACAATCCAAGCTCATCCCACGATAAATAAAAAATAAAAAAGTTAATATATTTTATGTTAGGTAAGGTTAAGTTGTGTTAGGTTGGGTTGAAATTTAAATTGAATATGTTTTTTTCAGCACGTCCTTCTACCCGTCAGGGTTATACGCATTTGTACTTACTACGCTAATGATTAGGAAGGTTGAAGTTAAAGAAAGTGTACTGACATTTGCGTGGAGAGAGTGGTACACTATATAAGAAAAACAACCTTCAGTACACCTGACGAGGATTCAAACTCCAAACTCTCTGTCTTCAGTAGTCTAGTTACATATGAGAGTGGATCCTCAGACTACGGGGAAGGAAACTGATATTAAATATAAATAAATTAAGACATATATATATATTTTTTATTTATTTAAATAATTCAGAACAATATGATTTCAAAAGTTGTGATTAATACATGTCTTGTCAGAGGTGAAGGAAGGGTTTGGTAATCAGGCAATCGGGACTGAGGATTGAACCCCGGACCCCCAGCACTAAAGTCCGACACCTTACCTCTAGACCACCAGGTCACCCAGAGTGAAATGGAAATTGAATTGAAATTACATGTCTTCTACAGCGTCATACGTAATAATAATTGTTCGTTTGAATAGTCAGGGAGTATGTATACCAAATATAATTGAGCTAGGATTATTACACTTTTATTTACATGTTTTGACTGACCATATTATATTAAACACCTATATGCAAAAATTCCATTAATGTTTAAAAAAATTTACTCTCCTACTCTCACAGCCAAAACAAAGATGTGCCATTTTTAATAAACTTAGCTAAATATTTTTGAAATCGTGTATTGATCTATATTTTTGTCCTCCCTGGCGTAAAAATTACGCACAAGGGGAGATTTAAAAAAACTTATACACGAGATGCTCCAAAATGGGTGCTTATATTATGTGCAACAATTTTGGTGGAGAATTGTTTTTAAATTCGAAAGGTATAAAGTATTCACAATTTAATGAAAGTATAAACGAACTAAATGGGTAAACGCATTTATTCTAAAATTATATATTTCCCCCGTACTTTTGATCTAATTTTCTGACTCTCTCCATTACTGAGCGAATATGCACCTTCTTTCTTCACTTGAACTGATCTCTCAGCATTTAACCATTTATCATCGCAAACAGTTGACATGATAGTCATACCTGATGATTCAGTAAGTCGGGGAACGTTATTTATCCCGTTCTGAAACTCAAGTTTTGAATTATTAAAACTAGCACATAGGTTTGCAAATCCCTAGATAATTCGACTTCCATTACATCCACCGTAAATTTATTCTGGACTGTGTTGCGCACCAGTAACCCCCTTTTTACTCTTACGTCATGTGACGGCCCGACCTATTTCCCTCTTTAAACTCACTTCTTGTGAGCGACGAGGTGCGTTGGATACATGAAAATGCTAGTTATAAGCATAGCACGAATTTTGATGACCTAAAAATTATCATAAAATAACATTTTTTTTAAAAATTCATATTATTTTCAAAATTGGCCTAAAAATATGATCAAAAGCTCGTAATATATGCACACGACTAAATAAAATGCGCACTTTACAAATGTAAAATGTAATAAACAACCTAACTCTTTCATTCATTTAAGTAATAATAATAATAATAATAATAATAATAATAATAATATTTAGCACCGCGTCTTACTACCCGTTCGGGTTATATGCTTTAAGTACTAATTACACTAATGGATTCGGAATTGGGAAGGTTGAATTAGAGGAAGTGAACCCGCATTTGAGTGGAAAACCATTTAGGAATTACC
>CABFVZ010001296.1:40465-61346 GCA_902151445.1 Timema monikensis
CCCCCCCCCAATTCACCCAACCGAGATTCTTCATTTAAGTATAATATTGACTTACAAATCACTGCTAGAGAGAGAGAGACCTAGGTTATAAGCAAAAGTTTAGTATTTTTACTAAAATATAACAAAAGTTTACATTTTAAACACACACATTCAGTATATGACGTAAAAACTGAATAAACCTTTTCTATTAAGCCGAATTTATAAACCGAACCTTAACTCCTAGATATTTACTAACTTTATAACAGGATGAATCCTTAGACAAACGTTTTAATCCTATCACCCTTCCCTTCCCTCCTTCTCTTTCTCCTCCTGCCCCCCTCAAAGGAATAGAATCAAGCTTCTTAACATAATCGTTCTCAGCTACTATGACTACATAGCCAAATAACGGACATATGCATACATATATTAATTGGCAGGAATAATAAATACATTAGCATCGGGTTTTTATTTGATATTTTTCCACGCTACCTCCAAGCAAATTCGGGTACATTTATTCAAACTGTAATTTACTCAACCTTACCTCACTAGTGTAAGTATGTGGATATCTCAGACGAATAATAAAAGGAGGGTGGAACAAAATATAACTATTTGCATTGCTCTGTCCATTAAAGGGAATATTTCGGAGCATACCGATTAAAAAAATATTTTTTGTCTTAGTTTTAAATTTAATCAAATTGTAACACCTAATCGACTTTAATGCTTAGTTTTTGGATTACGATGGAAAGAAACGTGTAAAAGAATATAAAACATATATATAAAGTAGCCAAAATTGGATATAAGTCAAAAACAACGGCTCATTCTCTCATAAATGACAGCAGCAATATATATCAACTGGCGTATGAACATATGGAAATAAAAATACTACATTTTGAACTTTCAGACTTGGCTATTCTTTTAGAAATTCTGACTTTAACTTAAGCCTGCATTAAAAATATTGGTGCATTCAATACCATACACATTATTTCAGTTGGTAGAGCGTTTGTTACCAAACTAAAGGTCCCGGACTTGAATCATAGTATGTAAATATATATATAATTGCTCAAATTGGAGCTTACCCTTTTACAGTGATGAATTTAAGGCAGGATTTGTTTTTGTTCTAAAATTAATTTATTTTGTAAATTGTGTGCTGATATAATCAGATCATTAATTACACGTTAAATATTACAAATAAATATAAAGTTCATTAAAAACAATGCATTAATGTAGCCAGAAAAGGCTGGGAGATATTAGTAATAGGAACTACAGGATTTTTATTGATAGAAATGGAGCACTAAGTGATTATTTAGAGGGGTGAATAGGATGGTGGCTCAATACATATGGTGGGGTTTGAACTTCAGCCTTCCGAGTCTGAGTCAAGGATGATAGCTTATATCAAAATCTTTATTTAAAAACAACAACGCTAATAAGTGAAATATTAATGTGCCATTAGAAAAGGACAATTGAGGGGGGGGAACCAGTGAATAAACAATTTGTACTAATTTTAAATTATTATTTTAAATATTAAAAATTGTTTTAATTTAGAGGCTAAATCTGACATACTATAAGATAGAACACAATACTCCAGGCCTCTATTTAAATGTCTTTTATGAATCTTAACAGAATCAAAGGTTCCAAGCTTGCTCTTGAAATATACCTTTAGTTTCATACCAATGGATATTTGGAGCACCTTTCTGAGAAAAAAAACAATATTTTTTTGCGATAAGAATTTATAACATTTTATTAATAGTGTTATTTTCTAGATATTGATAAGATAAATCAACGTATGAATCCGTGAAAGTAGATCTATTAGTTTTTTTTGTTTGTCATGTTCATTCATAAGAATATTGGTGTTTATTTGCTTATAAAATACACTATTTGTAACAGAACACAAATCACAAAATAACAACCTAGAAAGCATGATTAAATTGCTGATTCTTGACGCTACTCATTGTTTTACTTGGCTAGTGGATGAACACACATATGTATGTACGCATATATATTACTAACTTTAGTCGGTAAGTATATTGACGTTACTATATTATTAAGAAAGGTATATTTTTTCATAAAAAAGTGTTCAAGATTTCTAAATAGGTCCTTGTAACCTAGATTTTTTATATAATCACAAAAGTCTTAACTTTTTCTGGGATTTACTACAAACAAACAAGAATGTTGAACTATGTGATTTTTTCTAAATTTTAGGCATGTCATGGAAATTAAGCTATATCCAGTGTCTTCTACAGCTTAAGTAGTCATCTATTACTATTCAGCCACCCAGAAGAACACCTTAAGCTCATCTGCTAAAGTTTTTGTGTCAATGATGTCCACAAAATGAAAGCCCATTTTTATTAAAACATTTCTTTTTGGTGTTCAATGAGGAATCCCCTGATGCAAACAACTTTAACTTGTTAAATTCACTCCATGGCAAAACAACATTTACGAAATAACGTGGCGTTAAACTGTTTATAAAATAACACAATAGTGTAAACTCACCTTCAGGCATCTAAGCCTTTAGTAAAAGCCCGCTTAGCTCTGACGTGCTACAATTTACTTATATCCCCCTTCCCTCCTAGAGTCTTCTCACCCTCGTGTCTGAATGGCTTTTGTAATTATTTAATAACGTTTGTTGCTAATGAAGTTTCCGGACGGTAGTACGTGCGTACATATGAAGGTGATAACAGAATGGACAGAACTAGTTTTAATTTCCTTCTCCAAACCTTATTGCAGCGTCTCTTCCAACACACTAATTATACTGACAACTACGTACTTCCACAATACTCCACTTAGCAAGTGTAGTGGGATCCCCCACGGTAGGACCAACAAACTAGAGGTCATTTTGTTTCATTTCTTCCATACCATTGCTGGCTTTATAAAATTGTGTTTATGTTTTTCGTTTTTTTTTAGGTGGGTTCTCAAAGAATAAGTGTATGTTGTTACCATCGGTTTTTAATCTGCCTTTGTATGGTTTTAAAAATAAACACTCTCTGTTTATTTATATGTGTTACCCTTTTAGTGTTCGAAATAATAAACCGATTTACGCCAAACACAAAGGTAAGCATCAGGACATGAATTCACTAACGTGTGCAAACTTATTCCAGTGTAATTATTAAAAAAAATGGCGCAACTTTTCCTCTCAAAATTCTCCAAAAATGTGCATCATTTTTTTATTAGTTTCTCAATTCACTGAACAAGTAGCATATTGGTGGCAAGAACTATGGTAACGTCCCCAAGACGTCATCATATGTGTTTTATCTGATCAATTCGTGTGAATAGCTGACTTCCAAATTCAATACTACTTTATTTTAAATCTTTAGTGAAAATGGCAGAAAATACAAACATTATCAAATATTTTTATTATGCGCTAGCAATTTAATTATTGAACCTATTCTTAGATGCTTCTAAAAAAAATCTTATTTGCTAAGAGTGATTTACATAATTATATTATTATTATTATTATTATTATTATTATTATTATTTGAAAGCTTTCGTCGTACTAATCAAACACTTAAAGAATTTTAAAACATGATTTATAAATATTTATAAATATACTTACACACCATATTTAGAGACAATTTGTTTGTTTTATTTGATGCTGATTGGCTTAATAATAATGGAATAAATACCATGGCGTTATGTAAGTGTGCAGTACAGTTAATAAATATCAGATAAGTAATATCATATTTGCTACCATCGCTTACTCTAGACTCTATCGTGAAGAAAATAATGTGATTTCTTCACGTTAAACATCGTAAACAGCAAGTACTTCTTTTGTATATACTGTTTGTTAGATCTATATTTAATATATGGGGTCCATTATTTCACCCTGCTCAGGAGAAGCCAAAAATTAAATTGTTTTGTTAAATTTATTATTCAACATAAATCTTATAATAACAAAATGAGCAGGTCTTCATTACAAGTGCCAATTGATAAATATATATTGTTTTAACTATAATAAATTATGTGAAAACTATACCTATTTTAAAAGTAAATTTCAAATGATTTTGTACAAACTAATTAATCGCATCGTCCCTTATAAGGGCATAGGATGTATTACCATCTTTGGAACCTTTTAGCATTTGGAAAACCAATATTTTTATTTTATAATTTTGACTTAACCAAATTTTTAATTTTTCCATTGAAACAAGTGTTATTTTAATTTCATTTCTTAAATTATCTTTGATTTATGTTTTATAAATGTTTTTATGATACTATTTTAAAAATAAATTTAATATAATCATTAAAGTGGAGAAACAGTAAGAAGTATCGTAACATACGAATTACATGTTGCAAAACCATTGTATACATTTTAAGTCATTTGTAACTATCCGGTCTCTTATATTCCTCCACCCATACCGATTGTCACAAAGGCATAAATCTCACAATATATCAAATTGGTTGTGATGAGTAGATAAAGGTTAGAATCTGGGTTGGGTGCTTGCTCTAAGGATAGTTTTTCCACAGTAACTTCCCATAAATTTTCTTTAAAAAGGTGTGTGAATCTACTAGAAATACCGTCTCCTCATTCACAGCCCACAGCGTTGATGTTATAATTTATGAATGAATACAACCAATACAGTCTCACTTGAAAACACAAACTCCTTAAAGACGGATACTCTCCCATTAACTCAGTGTGGTCGAAAATACCACACTCCCAACCACTATTAGAGTACGTTTGTTCTAAATCTTGACACTTGGAAAGGGGGCTATAAGAGTTGGTTCAAGGAATAGAGAATGTACTGAACGGTAGCCTATACCGCAAATTTGTCTGCCGGTATCATGGAAATGAAATAACCTGATTTAAATCCCTTTTGGATGGACTGGAAGCGTATATTATTATATAGTGTCGAATGTTCTCTTCTCTATAGGTGAATTTTGGTGAGTTTCCTTTGATTTAATTCTCCTTAACCTATGAAACAACTTTAGTCAGCCGCTACCTAAAGTTACCATACTAAAAATAACTATGACACAAGAGTATAATTATTATTCCTTGTTTCGAAACTTACTACCCGACCTGACCATAAGAAAAGGGTACACTAATATGTATGAAAAGGGTAGAATTTATAATAAATTAATGAGCATTTACATAAAGATAGCGAATATAATCAAATGGGATTAAAAAGTTAATTTACCCTAACAGGATTAGAACTCAAATATCTCTGTTACCAGCAAACTGATTCTTTTGATCACCATTGTGGGCTTTTCTTGACCATAAAGTTAAAATTATTAATTTACAAAATTATATTTACTTAGCCAATGCTTTGAAAATGAGCGTTTCTGAAAACCATGCTTGTATATGGTAGATAAAATACCAATGTTACACTAATTTTAAGTCTATAACCTGTCAGGGAGATTTAAGAGGCTACCTTTAGCCCCAAACTTTATGTCAAAATATATATATATATATATATATTCTAACTAACGAATTGATTAGAAATAAATATGAGTAAGCTCCTCTAAAACATCGCATGAACGATTAAAGTGTGTCACTCTGTCACTCACTATTTGCTTTTAGTTTTTTTTATAAGCTAGAAAAAAAAGCTAAACTGTCTGTAACCACTTATTATCTTTCATGGTCTTACAAACAATTTTTCAGATTTATTAAGTGATTGCTCTACTCCGACTGATAAAAATACCTCTAAACATAATGGTCATGGCACAAGATATCTAGTAGCTATTGGTCTCTTTACACATGCACACTGAAACTGGTTTGCACGTACTTATGCACTTTTTTTTGCCAGGAATATTACTTTTTTATGAAGTTCAGCATATCTGCTATGGTACTTTAGATAATTCTCATAACATTCAATTGTTGTTGTGAAACCATACGGCAGGAAGTTTTGGAAAGTCTATTGTGATCATTTAAAAAATATTTAAGAGTATTTAACGAGTACTTTCTGAATAGAGCGAGTGTATAAGCATAATACGTAACTTAAAAAAAATTTGTATTTTTTAAATCATTATTAGCTATTCTATATTTATTTCTACATTTTCCTTAAAGCTCTTCTGGACCTTTCCAAATTTTGAATCACTAATATACTACTATTAGTAACAACAAATTCTAGCTGAGTTTGACTCTGGCTGACAATATCAAGGTCGTATCCTGAACGTATCTATGAAAACAGATATCCCCTTGGTGTTATTTGATATCCTCAAAGATACAAACTACCTGTATTGGTGAGTACGTTGTCTTATATACGTGTTTTTTTTCTTTTAAAGATGGAGAAAACGGGATTTGAATTTTGGTCAGGTATACTGATATATTTTAGTAAAATAGTTTTTAACTCTCCCTGAACGCAAATGTGGGTGGGTAAAAATTATACCTTACTCTTCCATATTAAAATTGTTGTAAATATGCGGTAAACCTAGATGGGTGGTTTAATGTGAAGCATAAATGGTATGGTTTATATTAAAATAAAAAAAATTACTAAAAATTAGTAAGATTTGTGAAACAATATAATATAGATTGTTGCAGAAACCCTCAACCAAAGAGCATGAATGAAATAATATACACTGTTACAGGACATTGAGAAAAGAGGAACATATTTGTCCACCAAATACCATAACAATTTATTTTTAAGGACTTGAATATATATATTTATTAAATTTATAAAAATATATTTCAAATAAAATAATTTTATATTTGATAGTAGCCCTAATACATATTAACATTGATAATGTTTTTCGTATCTCAAATATTTGCAGAGAAATGGTCAAAATTGGAAATTTTTGCTCATGTAAGGTACACTCAAAGTGATTTTCATGGAATTGCTATTTCGTTTGTAATGGTAAAAAATGTACTCAACTTGAGAAAATCGATTTTTTTCTTTTTTCCCTTCAGTAAATTACCCTAAATTTTAAGGTTGGGTATCTAATTAAAAAAAAAACTACTTTGAGGGAACTTTATGGAAACTCCAAATAGCAAGCTTTTGACCGAAAGGCAAAATGTTTTCGGTTTTAGGGCTGGATACAGAGGGACAAATAGACATCGTAAAATACCACTCTTTCAGTTTCAGGGGGCGATGATGAAACGTAGATATTTACCAAAATTTTGAGTTTGATTTTCTTACGATAACAATAGTGCTTTCTTCGAGGGGTCAATTGAAAGTTTAAAACATAAAAACAAAGTGGTGACTTAATAAAAAGTCATCTTATACATTTCGTATTTCCTGGTTTGACATTTCAAGTCTTAGATAGCCATGACGGTCATTACAATTTTTAACTAAAAAGATTTAAAAGACAACGTTCAAAATAATTCTATGAGGTTACCTTAACAAAGTCTTTATATCCAGATTTTATTGGTAACTTACTTATCAAGGCAAAGACGTCACGCCGTAAGAACGTTTCATTCCTAAGTGGGGCCTCCCTGAGTGTGACGTTACTTCAAGAGCTCATAAATATGTATTGATAAGATAGTCGGGGAGAGGTGAAGAGGGGGGGTTACTTCTTTTAGTTGTAGGGGTGAAGGGCGGTTGAAGGTATTTGAGGCACGTACTCTTTTATTCTATTCTTTCTCGTAAATTTTTCTTTCCCTCGACCACTCGGAGAGAAAGTGTTGTGATCGTCAAAAAAAATTAAAATAATCAAACTTGACATTTTGATAAATGTTGACGTTTCATGACCCGCTGAAACTAAAAATTGGTTTTCGCAATGCCGTCTGTCTGTCTGTCTGTCTGTACCTTAGGCTAAAGCCAAAATAATTTTACCAATTAGGCTAAAACTTGGTATCTGAGTTTTCATAAGGTCCCTCCAAGTGTTTTTTTTTAAATTAATTATCCAACCCTAAATTTAAGGGTAGCTTACTAATGGGAAAAATAAAGAAAAAAAAATCGAATTTTTAGAAATCCACTTTAACGATTTTGATTACATTTTATTTCTAAACACTGTTTATCATTAAAAATAAGATGAAAGTTCTCATTTTATCGTGAAAATAACTTTAAGGGTAGTTAACATAGGTGTGAATGTGGGGAATGCCAGGCCTCCACCGTGGTTCGGATTCCACGTTAAACTGTAGGTCCTTCATTTCATCTCACTATCACCCTAATACCATTACACATTAGCGTAAGTGCGTATAACCCGAACGGGTAGTAAGACGCGGTGCTAATAATAATAATAATAATAATAATAGTTAACATAGGATAAATTTTCCCATTTTCATCACTTCTCCGCAAATATTCGAGATACGAAATAACTTAACATTGTAAAACTGTAGTACTCTTAAAGATAAAAATATTCTATTTGAAATATATTTTTATAAAAACAATAATTTCTTATCTATAATCAAATATATATCCTTTTTAATTCAGGTCTTTGAAAATGTATTTGATTATTATGTTTTTTGGTGGACAAATATGTTTCTCTTTTCTCAATATTTCTGTAACAGTATTCCTAGCTCCTAATGCTATATAGTATATAATTAATATTTTGGTTCACAAATCTTACAAGAAAATATCTGTTTTAACATAAAAGTGGGAGAAAGTCTGGGTGGTGTTCCATACCATTTATTTTTGCCATTAATATATACATATTTTTTTTAAATGCATTCTGTAATTTTTTTTTTTTTTTTACCAAAAGCAAATATTTACTCTCCCGGATTGGTGGGCACGAGGGTTAAGTTATCACCCTAATCTGGTTTAGTTTGTTGGCGATGAGAAGTTTGGGTTTAAAATCCCAACCTTGTTATTTGAGGTTTGTTTTTCTAGCTGCATAAAAGTGACGGTAAATGTTATCTAAAGTTTAACTTCCTAATATCTACTCGATTGGTGTAAAATATGGAGATTCCAGACAGGTGTAAGACGTGGTGCACAAAAATTATTTACTTAATTTTAATGGTTGACATTAATATCATGTTTGAGTTATTTATTTTTGATATTGTTTTGAAGTTGTTCTTTATTTCTGATCTACGTACATTATCTACAAAATAATCTTTTTATATAAGTATTAGTTCAGAGTGTTAAAAAGTATTCAATGTTATATTTATATTTAACTTAAGTGTAGTTTAAATTAATGTTGGCGTAATATATATAACCTACCCGATGATGTTACATTTCTTATTATTAATTTTTTTAACAAAAAAAGTTGAAAGCTTATTGAACTTTGCTAGAAATGAGGGTTTGCGAAAGGTTAAAAGCAAATTAGTTGTTAACTCTTGCAAGAAAAATAAAATCCTTCTTATTTTGTTTAACTAAATAAAATTTATGTTAACATTATGACTTGTTTTCTAAAGAAGTATTTAAAAATAATAAACAAGGTAAATCCTTGTAATATTATAAAATCTCTTAGTACCGCACACAAAACCACTCCAACAACATATTTTTTTTATCCAGTTTGTTCATGAAAATGTGTTCACTTCATCCTTAATTCATAAACTTCACTAAAAGAAGAAAAAACAACTCGACAATAATTTCAAATAAACTGTATCAACATCAACTAGCTTCTAAAGTAGAGAAAAACAACATCTATCAAAAGTCTAAAAAATATAAATAAAACAATAGTAGATTTTTGTTTTGTTTTGCCACGTGTGATTTATATAAGAGTTAATGTGGTCGTGAAACAAAATATATGGATGGTGTGTATTCTTGTTAGTGGGGTGTTCTCTTCTCTCACCCTTTTGTGGAGGAGTTTTTAGAAGGGTGTAGTGTAGGGAAGGGTTGGAATAGAAGGTTAGAAGGGGGAGAAGCCTAATTTATAACCCAGTATAGTGTCCCTTCCCACCCTCATCTCTCTCTTAGAAATCCACACCCAACACTGTACGGTCTCCCTTAAGAGGGAGCTTCCTAACTATTCTTCATATCTCCCCTCCTTATACTTGGGGGAAAAAAAATATCCCTCAGACGAAGAAAAGGGGGGCAGAAAAGTGTCGGGGCATAAATCCTCATTATTCAGTAAGAGGTTGTATGTAACTTCTCGCAATTATTCCTTGTAAGCAATATTTATTTTTATATTAAAAAAATATTGTAGAATTTTTATAATTGGTGTGGATGAATAATATAGATCAGATAAAAACATTTAAGAAATACAATATTAATTAATAACTAATTAACACCCCCAACTTTTGATCGGAGTGAATAATTTATACTTTATAAGATTTGATAAATTTGGAACAAAAATATGTTTAGGCGTATAACTAACTCAGTTTCTATAACAATTGCATTTAATCTAATTAATTGTAAACATATAAGATATAATATCTGCATAGTATTAATAACAATAACAATAATAATTGAGACGAGGAAAAGTATAAGTAAACCTATTTATTTAGAACGCTTTTTTTTTAAATAGGATAGCATTCAATTTAATAACGTTTAATTATAAACGTAAATCGTAATTATAAATATTTGTTTTAACTTTGTTTTGAAAAATAACTATTATATTACTGAAAAGGTCTGGAATACTATTGAAATATATCAATACCTCTGGTTGGTGGCCTCGTTAATGTTACTATTGTTTCAAAGATTATTCATGGTTTTATATTCTCTTCTTGTTGAATGAAAGGGCATATCTCTTTTCATGAAAATGTCTTTCATGCCATCTTTATCATCCCTTTCTAAAAGGGAGGGGATTAAATAATAGTATAGTAGAAGAACTTGGCCTACGTAATACAATCAAATGAAACGTACCATTTAATAATTATATATGTCGATATTAAAGGAGATCATGTTACTTTATGAAATCTGAAAATATTCTGAAATAATATTATTTAGCTATATTTTTGACTCGTACATTTTTAATTTGAGTTGCACATGGATTCAACATAAGATAATTGATAATCATTTTATGATGAATTAACACCCAGCCCTTGAGCCTAAATTTAAGCTATATTAATAAATGTTAATCAGTATGATCCTACATACTGATAATAAATTATGTTTTTCACTATCACCTGTAATCGAATCAAGTTCTCTCAAACTTGTGTATTTCGTTAGCCATTTATCCATAGAAACGAACATTTAAAACTAAATAAGTAGGTTTTTCATTTGTGGAGTAAAGTTTTTATATGTGTATTAATTAAGGTGAAAATCATACCTTTTAGCATAAATATAACTTCCAATCAAAAATTAAACTGTTCACTATTGTGTCAAGAATTATGTTAGGTTAAGCTTAAAAATATCATATTATATGCATTATAAGTATTAAAACTCAATTCAGTTATAAAAGTCACTAAAACAATCCTCATATATTTATACGTCAAGTCATGTGATATCTAGCCGCCACTTTTTTTTTCTCATAATTATCAATACTTATAAGATAATAATAATAATATAGTAAGTAAAAGTGTTATAATAGTTTACTGCAAAAAAAGAGTCAATATTTTCTTTAAGTTCTCAACTTAGTGTGCATAGAAACATGGACATCTTGGTCCTCTATTTATAAACTTAATATTAATCTATAAGGTTTTATTATTTATAGTACCATATTTTTATATATATCAAGTAGAATGCGAGAAAGTTAGCACACTCTTTCACCATTACGAAACATATGTCTTTGTTAGTAGCCATAAAATACACAAATTAATAATATAGTGTGTCAGCACAATTTTTGAGATCCTTTAAAACCAATTTTCTAGTCACGTTTGAAAACATTACATTCATAATTTGCTTTCACTTGTTATACCTTTTAATAGAAATTACAACTTTCCTTTCCTAAGTTTGTAAAAATAAATGTTTCGTGAAAATGAATACTAATAGAGAATAACGAAAAAGACACTTAGGGAGAAATGGGTAGAAAGAATAACGATGAAAAGGAGTTGGTGGGGAGAGGAAACGGAAAGGCCATTTCACCGCTAAATTAAATTATCACATCGTTGTTTGAAGGGGGGAAAGGGGGGGTATCCTCGAGGCATGCTATCCAACACGGCCCCACCCCTTTTCCGAAGATTATCCCAATGGTGGTGACGTCATCACAGCCTCTTCCCCTTCCCTGACATCTCTTCCAAACCTACTATTGTATTTTGTTCACTCTTCTGGCTTCTTATTATATAGATGGTTTTCTGCTGTGTTTGGAGTTCCTTAGATCCTCTTCCTTATAGGGACAGTGCTGCTGTGAGTCTTAACGAGCATTGTGGGAACCCATACATTACATCTACATGAGAGCCAAAGAGATATCTCCAAACTGCATCACTCTTACTAGTCAGGTTCATATCAACAAATAAATACATATATGCATGCATACATACATACATACATACATACATACATACATACATACATACATACATACATTCATCACATACATACATACATACATACATACATACATACATACATACACACGTTATTTTACTCTTAATGTTTCTCTTTTTTACATGTCTACTATCTAGCCACGTCTTACATGGCCTACCCTTTCCTTTTGATCCACACACTCTACCTTCATATATTTTATTCATCACTCGAGCCATACTCAACGTAAAATTCCTCTTTCACATTTACCTATTGGATTCCTTTTCAAACCGCATTTCTTGGGCACTCATTCATTAATGATTTTGTCCATACAAGTTTTTCCACATCTCATCTCAACCGCATTCATCTTGCTCTTGTGTTTTTCCTGACAAAAAAAACGTTCTCCATCCAATATAAAAATATATATTTGGGCATGAATTATCCTGATGAAACAAAAGAACCAACAAGCTAAGCTGATGTGAGCTTAATGAAAGCTGTATTTTTTTCCTTTATTAAATTTTAGTCCTTTTATTAAATTTTAGTCGTATGTTTTTTAACTTGACCCTTTTTTAACCCCACCAACACTTTAGTCTTCTATATTTATCGTTCGTGGATTCCTACCCACCCTCTTTCTGTGTGTTTAGGTCTTATAGTCATACTGACTTCATCCCTTTTCCCTTTCTCTCCCACCTCATTATCTCCCTTCTATTTCTTAACCACTCGCTAAATTACCACGTGATTTCTTTTAGCATACTCTCACTAAACACGTTTGATAGCTCCTGTCTAAAATTTCATAATAAAAAATTGTTTTAATTTAGCTTAGTTAATAGTATTATTCCTTAATTTATTTTTGTTTTAATGGTTAACACAACTATGACTTCATAGAAAAATCAAAGAGCCTTTATTAGTTCTTTATTCATCCATAACAATATCCAAAATATAAAATTATCCAAAAAATAATCAAATTTTATTACGAATTTATTGCCATAACGAAACAAATACACATTGTAACTAACACCTACGGATGTGGTATCGAAATAAAAGTATCGATATTGTACTCATTAAAAGTTTTGGAAGAAACATATCAATACAAACTAGTATCAAAAGAAAAGTATCGATAACAGTTAGTATCGGCATCAAAACGCACATAAGCCTTTCTGTTTCCTTTTATCGGGGCCTCCTTGAGTTGACTGAGTTCTACTAAAGCTTATTTGGTTTAGTTTTTGATGACCTTGCTCATTGATGAAGGAAGGGGTAGTAGATTGGTTGCCACTCGCCCCGTCAGGTATCCGACTGAATGGATTAACAAAGATAAAAGAACAGCTAAAACGAGAACGATATAAAAGATATTGAATGATAGAATGGCTTCTTGCTTGCCATGCATAAAATGAGTGATAGTTGAAAAAGAGTTGTCATTTGTTCTTCCTCCACAGTTCACTCTAGTAAACATCTAACCCCAGCATGAATGAAGACAACAAAAAAGTAGTTTCTTTCGATACCGATCTGATACTGGAGTGTGGGTATTAATATCATTAAAAGTATCGGAAAAAGTATCGAGTAGAAAAATACGTGAGATAATTTCTTGTTTACGTATGTTTGACACTAGACAGCAGTATTAACTAAGTTTTGATTAAAACGAGGTAATAATTTATTACTAATTTATATAACTCAATTTTACTTTGATACGGCTACCCTTTGGTTCAAAGTAGGTTTCAATATTATGAAACACAAATATTTTAATAAGGAGTTTAAAATTTAATTCACACGTTAATTAATACGTTTTATTTATGCTATGAGTAAGAAAAATAGACAACATTTTGGAAGCATCAACATTATTGTGAAAACGATACGAACGGAATAACAACCCACGTCAAAATATGCTAATTTTGAGATATTAATGCCATCTGGTAGCGCAAAAAGACATATACAATGCTGTGTAAAAAGTTTATTCAAAATGTTGCCATGTAACAAGTTACAGCACTTTTAAACAACATATATTATGCAAAAACAGGCTTAGTCAATTATGTTTCTAGAAAAAAACCTTCTATGTCAACTGATATGTGATGTATGTTTTTTGGTAGAAATATTAGTACAGACAAAGGTTGCCTCATAAACTACCATAGTTTACAGGTTTTTCAATTCAAGATTTGTAATATTTTCCTCGGGTCTAAGACAAAACAAATGCATTCGGATGGCGTAATGAAGGCCGAAACATGTCGTCAATCAATCAGCCTAGAGGTAGTATAAGTGTCTGAGTGGAATTAAATCAGAGAAAGGAACTTCTTCTGTAATACACCATTAAAGTATTATTTTAAGTATTTTTTCCCGTTTACACTTCTTAATTACATCAATTCTATTATATTTAATAAACTTATAATATCGATTATATAAAAACCACGTTGATTGATCTGGTCGACATTCATTATCAATTATCTAATTAATTATCTCTTTGTTTATTATAATTTTTAATCTCCTGACCTGATAACAAGCTTTAAACATTCACATCTTTTGATCCTGTTGCTAGGCTATCAGGAACATTTCAATTTCGATTTTAACATGCTTCTTATATAGCTCAACATTAATATGTTTACAATGTGAATCAGGCCTTGTTATTTATTTCATAGATTTTATTAAATTATCATTCTTGTTATTAGTCAATACCAACTTATTGTTAATCGCATTTGATTATTCTTATCATTTTTTGTAAATGTATACTTGCCCTTGTTGACTATTCTTAGATTTTATTAAATTGATATCATGTATCACATGTAACAACATCCCTGTACAGTTTAACTATTTAGAACTTCTATTTTTGATACATTTCTAAACATTTTTTAAAATAATTTCATTCCTTTAATTGAATATTGTTCACCTATTGGTTTCCTACTTTTAAATTCAAACAGCTTTTGATCAGTTTATAAGTGATTCTTAGGAAAATAATTTATGGAATTTTAAGTGTTTATTTCCTGTCATATCAATAGTTAATTAGTAAATTTGTTTATACTAAATTTTTGCCTTTGTTTACTGTTAACTAAATTCTAGCAAACTGATCATTTATTAATTGTTATTTGTGTTAAAAACTCTAGTTTATCACTAACTATTTACAATTATGGTTTTTTATATAATTCTAAAAAAAATTCTTTTTGTAGGAATCTTGTTCAACTTCTGGTTTTTCCTACTTTTAATTTAATTTTCTTTTGATCAATTTTTAGGTGACACTTAGGTGAATAATTTGTATATTTACAAGTGCTTAAATTCCTGACATATCAATTTTTAACCTTGAATAATTAATTATTTATTACTTCCATCAATTCATATTGTTAATTGACTTGCATATACTTTTTATATTTTAACAATCTCCCCTTTTTTCTTTTTTATTACTTGTATGTTAGTTGACCTAGAAGTATAACAATTAATTGACCAATTGTCATTCTACCAAGTACGTTCCTTATAATTCTCATTCTTACTTCTCCTTACTACAATTAAAATGAATTTAACTAATATTATTTGAAATGTTAGTTAGGTTGTTCACTAATTTACTTTATGAGTTTACTAAATTTCTACCTTGCAACGCGTGGCTAACGGGTTGTAATATTGAGGATTCCGACGAACCGGAAATTAAAATATGATGCTATTAAATCGGAGGCTTCACAAATCTTTGTCAATGTGAACGTGTGAATGAATGTCTATGTGTATTTTAAAATTATATTCTCTAATGGATAATTTGGCTATTGACTACTCATACTACGAATATTCAACCTGAGATAATATTACTAGAAGTGTGTTTTTTGAAACAAAATACATTGACATCTTTTAAGAAAAATTATTGATTATATATAATATTTTATTAAAAACATACATAAATCCCCTATTTAATGTTGTACAATAAATGGGTGAATATAAAGACAACCCGATGTATTTAAATGTTGGCAAAAATTAACATATTTCACAATCAGCATAGCCTAAACATTGAAAAAATACCCTAAAAATGTGAATGGTAAGTTATTATAAATTATACTAGATTTTTAATTTTTTTTAGGTGTTAGTCATTTGTTCTTAGAAATTTAAGAATTACAGTATTAAAATTTTCAACATGTGGTTTAGTTGGTTATTTGATTGCATCCTCCTAATATTTGGCTCTCAGTACTCTTTAGGGTAAGTTATGCTTATCTCATTCTGACAGTTGTATGTTATAGCTACCTTTTATTGAGATATAGACCTATATCTTATATACTTTTAGATTCTTATTACAATGGTTTCAAAATTTATTGTTTTGAACGAGACATAAATATATATCGACAATAGACAGACAGCTTACTTAATTTTAGTAGCTAAATTAACCCATTTTATAATTTAATTACACCTATGGTTTTAGGCTTACAGGATTTGTTTATGAAGATTTTGCTTCTCGTGAATATTGGTTTGGTCGTTATTATACACTTGGTGTCGTTAAGTCTTCATTTGGTAGAAAAAACCAACAGCCAATCGAGTTAAATTCCAGTAGCGATTTTTTTTACATAACTCATGACAAATGTTTATTTCAATGAACTGTGTGGAAACGCATCGCCTGTACAAACAATTTATTCAAATTGGGGGCATAAAGAGCACTCCAATATTGGGCCTCTTGGATTTATTTATGAAAGTTATAAATAAGCTGATGACCTCACACGTTAATACTAGACTTTGCCTTAAATAATAAGTAATTCCTGACTCTAGGTGGTAGGTCATTGGCGTCTAATACAAAAATTCTTAGCTATAGATCCGTTTCCATGTTTAATTTTTCAACATAAGCTATATTTTTTGAAATTTAATTATTTCGACTATATTTTAAAAGAGATTAAATAAATAATCTAACCTTAAGGAAGTTTTAATTGATAAGAAACATTGATATTTGGATTTTGCGTGAAACACATTTGAACCAAATACCTAAATACCTTATTTAAAAAAAAATAGAGGTTCAACTAACTGGTTAGAAAGAAGAAACTATTTTAGGAAGCACCTTAGAACAAACCAACGTCGCTTAGGGCTTAGATAATATATCTTATAAATCCTCTCCTCCTGAGGAGTTCGCATTTATGAAGCTGGGGAATGTAGCATGCAAAATGGTAGACCTAACATTCTTTTAACGACGACAAGAAATTCGATGCGAAGAAACTTTGTTGAACACGACATAAAACCGAGCCGAGGGAAATAGCAAGATGAACATTTCTCAACAAAGCAGCATCACCGTCACCAGACACACTGGTAATGGTAGAGAAGAAATATGCAAGCATCACACACGTATATAAACACTAACTAGTCAAAGTTTTTACTTCACCTTTTACGAGGTAGCATTACTTTAGAAACAATAAGCCATTCAGTCACCCCCCTGCCCCCTTGTCCTTTTCTAGAAACTTTGGTGCCAGTGTATTTTAAGTTCTCTGTCTCTCTTTAAAATAATAAAACTTGACTGTATGCTACTGCTAAAAACTTGTGTTAGTACAGTAGACTGACTACGTATACGTTAATATGAAACTACACACCCATAGCTCCCTCTTTCCACCATACCCTTCCTACCACCTAAATTACATAATAAAAGTTGACAAAAATCAAAGGGAAAAATATTAAGACTGTATTGCCATTCTAATATCAAAATATTTTGGTTCAAAAGTACGACGTTAATAATTTAGACTAATACTAATTATAAGTAATCTTTTCAGCTTCATTAGCTTATAACATCATTTACTAAGTAACTTAGATTTTCAATAATTATATATTCAAAAATATTATTTCTTATTGCTTATGAATTATACCCCGTTGACCTCAACTGGTTACAATATGGTACAATCATAGAGGAATTTAAAAAGTTAAGGTTAAACGTAGGTTACATAACCAAATCATCAGATTATTAAAAAATTGGAAAGTGTTATAAGGTAAAGAATGTCGCTAGGAATATTATATTAGCTAAACTCGATTTTAGGCATGTATATGACAGGTTTATTATAGCACTATATACAATAATTTGTGTGGACTGGTTTGTTATCTAGAAATTAGCCAATATTAGTCGCAGATCAGTTATCATTGGTTGGTTAACTTGTGTAACTAAGGCTATAGTGTTTCGTATTCAACAATTTATTCGTTGTCATCTTTTCAAGACATTAATAATATTAATGCTAAATTTAAGTTAATTTTAAATACATTTTCCGAACAAATCATATATGCTTTGAGTTGACATTGGCTTTTGACAATTTTATGAGTAAGCTGTAATACATTTTCAAACTATAATTAATTTAAATGTACTTACATTTTAATTTTTATATGTGCGGAACACATTGAGATATTATTTTTTACCTCCCCACTCTACATCTTCTGTTGCGACCACGAGGATTTATTAATTTCTTCCTTCAATCTTTCACTTCAAAGAATAAACCCACTCATAGAAACAAAGTTGACTCAATACCAACCCCGAGTTTTATAATTGAAACAAGCACCTGTTCTCATCTTCCCCTCGTTCGCCTCTCAACCTCCCCCGTTTTATTTTCAATATCTCATCAAGATATTTTTGCCACCACTGTCTTCTCATTTTCTTCTTCTTTTCCTGGTAAACTTAGGGCTAGACTGCTTGCGACGGAAGGTATTTACTTTAAAGTTAATTAAACGGCAATGTTAAGAACGTTAAATTTGCTCTCTCTTACCCCTAAGCCCCCTCACATCAAGGTTTTCATAATTGAATTTCGTAATCGCGGTTATAAGAGGATGATTATATACGTGTTATACAGGTACAGTGTGTATGGCTTTCGCAATTAATGTTATTTTACTCCCGTGGATGTGTGAGGAAAAAATTTCTAACTGTGAACTCAGATTCTGATTACAATATTAGTCAGGGATAATTTTATATTATTAATTTAGGTGAGGGTACGCTAAACAAAACGAAACAACGCCAATAGTAGGAAATTGATTATTTGGGCTAAAAGTAAAATCACAGTTTAGTAAATAGTTTTTTTTTTGTCGGCGTTTAGATATTTCAGTCAAAATTAATTTCGATAAAAGAGAGAAAAGTTAAATAATTTTAAAATAATGATTCCAGTGTGTTTAGTTTTTTCCATCGAATTTTTACATGACCGTTTTCCTTTATTCACTAAGCACAGCTTATCACAGGCTCGAGGTTAAAGGGCTGCTGCTTCCTGGAGCGTTGGAAGTTGTTGATTATTTTTAAATGTGGCTCGCAATAATAAATACCATACTAATTAAAGGAAGGTGGAGAGAGGACCAGCATGGAATTGGGGAAAATAGGTCTACAATAAACTTGATCTTTGCCATACGACAGATGATTGAAATAATGTGTAAATTTGAGAAAGACGTGGTAATGGTATTTATGGACGTAGAGAAGGCATGATAACGTGGATATAAATAAAGTTTGGAAAGCGATGGTGGAGAATGAAATGTAAAGAGGGGTTGTAATGAGAGTGAAAAGCATGTATAAGGATATCAAGTGTTGTGTTAAGGCGGAGAGTGGAAGGACGTAATTGTTCCAAATAGAAAAGAAGTGAAGCAGGAGAGTGTCGATTTACCACTACTCATGGTAATGTAAATGGTCATGAACAAAGTGGCAGAAAAACTCGGCGAGTAAATAATGAAAGCCATGATGTTTGCTTACGACTTGATGGTATGGCGGGAGAAGGAGGATAAAGTACAAGAACAGCTACAGGAATGGAATAAGTAAGTGAAATAGTGTATGGTAGAATTTAACATGGCAAGTGTAAAATTATGATAATGACAAGGAAGAGAAGGCTTAGTAATCTTAAGTAAAGTAGAGAGCGTAGAATATCTTAGAAACTTGAGTGATGTGAAAAGTGGAAGTAGAGAGAATCTAATGAGAAGAAAAGAGCAGGTAGAGTTGTTCTATAGGTGGTTAAGAGATCTGCTATGGGGAAGAGAAGTGCCCTTTAGGGTGTAACAAGTATTGTACAATGTACAGGACATACTTTATACCCATTATCACATATGCAGCAGAAACAGGAACATTGAATGTAAAAGAGACTAGGAAAGCGCAGGCCATGGGAATGAAGTTCGTGAGGAGCATGTTAGCTGTCACGAGGAGAAACGAGATTAGAAATGAAACTATCTTGGAAAAAGTGGGGCTTACATGAGATAGTAGAGGAAGCAAGTTTGAGATGTTATGGGCATGTAATGAGGAATTAAGGCCAAAGAAAAATTATGGACAGTATTTAGGAAAGAATACCGCAATGGAGGCCAAGAAAGAGATGGGTGAAGCAGATAAATAAATGTGTGCAAATGAAAGGAGAAGAATGGACCAATTATGGGAGAAAGGATGGCGGAGAGATAAAGGAAGATAGAATAATTTTAATAAACTTACCCGGCTACAGGCCACGACGACGAAGACGATGATGATGATGATAATATGATGACTAAGATTAGTGCTAAGGATATCAATTTGTTCCTTAAGCATTTTAAACTATATATATTAATTTTTAAATTAAAATAAATACATAAAAAGCAAAATTGGTTCATTTTCTACGACATTTTTAAAGCACAATTTCGCAGTATTTGGTTTAAGTCAACTGGTAGAAAACGTAGATATAACCTACCTCAAACCTCAAAATATACTGGCCTTTCCACCAACAGCAGGATATCTTCCATATTTATTAATATTGTTTGTTATTCATAGTAAAATATGATAAATTAACAATGCATTGTTGTTTGGAATAAGGCTACTTATAGTTAAAAAGCTAGCTAATGGAAAAAAAAAA
>CABFVZ010001296.1:61590-119088 GCA_902151445.1 Timema monikensis
TATATATATATATATAGTATAATACTGTAGGCTATGCATGTGTTTTTTTAAAATTCGTTTTAAATTAATTTATTATCAAATTAATTGCGAATATGAAGCTCTTCTGCTGAAGCGTTGTCAATAGAGACAACAAAAAGCATTTTAAGATATATTATGAGGATTATTTTAATATATTTGAAGCTTACAAATTTCCACAGTACATTAATATTAGGATTACGTTCCTTCAAGTAGGCGGCGCTATAAATAGATCGATCCATACAAGGCAGGAATGTTCTGAAAACTAGATTAAAATGCTATTGCTATTCATTTCACTCCCACAATCATTTTATATTATTGGTTATTAAATAACTAATTGCGTCGGTGTGTTTGTCTAATCAGATTACTAGGGAAATTAAGGTCGGAGTTCAAATCCCGGGCGAAGGAACTGATGATATTTTTTCCTCGATTATTTTCTTCTCTCCCACTGGGCTAATACGAGTATATTTTATTCGAAATCTTGTTTTTTCATCCCTACCCTTTTAGAGTAATTAAATTCTGATAACCCAGACCAGTAGGAAGACGTGGTAAAAATGCACAGTTCCTTTATTTATGTTAGGGGAATAAATAATATTTTCCAGTCTTGAGTTAAACTCTTAGCCTTGATTCTCTAAAACTTAAAAAAAAAAATATTAACATTAAATTCTTTAGAATTACTTTTAAAGCCAGAAAAATTACAAAAATTTATTTACGTATCCAAACAGTAACATAATCTGGAATGGACTCTTCTTAAAGTACTTCCCATCGTATCTATTTATATATAAGTCCACTTACAGGAACCTTAATGGAGTTGTACCGAGAAGTAACTTAAAGTTGATTCAGTACTCTTCTCGTTCATTTCACTTGAAGAGACTACAGTGGTGAATTTGATTACCTAGAAGAACAAAAATAAAAAGTCCCTCCTTTCTTTCTTTTTCTCTTTGATTCGCCGCTCCCTAGCAATCACACTGAGTACGAATTAGATTTAGTCTTCCTATTTTCTTCCCTTACACCCTTCTCGTCCCTTGGTTTCTACTATCACATCTCAAAAGACTGAAGATGACTCCTCCTATACTCCCCCTTCTTTTTTTTCTTTTCACCCCTTACCCCTTTTTGAGGTGGAAGAAATAAACCGTGATTTGGTTACCCTGATCATTTATTCCACACGATTGGATCTACAGTACTTTAAAGAAGGATACTTTCTTTCGCTTTTTATTCATAGCTTTCTTCAAATGTTTGATCTTATTTAAAAATTTATTTTTAGCTTTGCCTTAAGTCCAAGTGACTTGGCAGAGCTAAATAATTATATAAATATAACTTCTTGCAAGCGCCGTAAATTTATGAAATTTTTAATTTTGTAACTTACTTGATTTTAATATTAAAACTCTGAGCCACTCACATATCTCTTTCCACACAACTTAATCTTCTACTATATTACTCAAAACATAGTTTTAGTACCCAAACAGCCGGTAACACAGCTTAAGGCGTAAACCTACAGCTTGCGATAAACTGAATTGCCACTGACTTATGGGTCACGGTTCAAATACCAGCTGAACGTACTGTAATACATTAATTTGAGTGGGAGGAGAGTAGAAAACCATTTAAGAAAACATAACCCTCAATACAAAGTGTGAGAACTTTAACCCCGACCTACCTGTCACTGTCCAGCCAGACTAGGTGAGTTCAACATTACGTGATATATTAAATGTTATTGCTCGCTTAAAATAATCTGAAAATTGAAAAATGACACCTGGACACGGGAATAGAACCCGGGACCTTTGGCTTAGTACGCCACTGCTCTTACCACTGAGCTATCCAGGATTCGTCCCATGCCCATGGTCATTCTTCACTCATAGTTTAAGGCAGAGTCTAATATACTTAAAATACTTATCAATGGACATTACATTCTATAAATAAAGCTATAAATTGCTAGTACTCGTGAATAAGTGGTTAAAGTCTTTGCTTTGATAATAGGTCAATAAGACCCTGGTTAAATTCCTGATGGTGCTGACACAAACATTTAAGAGCGTTCATCATAGCAGGCCCAATTGAGCTCCCGGCTCGCGCGAGGTATTATGGGAGTATATATATATTTTAGCACCGCGTCTTACTACCCGTTCGGGTTTTACGCTTTAAGTTCTAATTACTCTAATGGATTAGGAATTGGGAAGGTTGAATTAGAGGAAGTGAACCCGAATTTGCGTGGAGGAAGAGTGGAAAACCATTTAGGAAAAACCACCCCAGTTCACCCGACCGAGATTCGAACCTCGATCTCCCCGTCCTCAGCAGTCGAGCTCAACACGACAAATTATTATGGGAGTAAAAGGTAAAAGAAAAGGACTACGATGTGCAAGAAATGTGTGCAGTGCATTCGTATTTTAATGATCAATCAAAATTTCCCGCGGTGACTATGGGTGGCTGGGGGGGAGGGAGGGGTAAGTGAGAAAGTTTCTTATTAGTAACAACAGTATGTCCCTGTTATGACAAAATAAAGATTTGTGCATGAGGCTTTTCGGTGAAGACATTCTAAAATGGTCAAAAACTGCCTTTTTAGTGCAATTTCTATCCAAATATCGTTTAGTATCGCAAACATATTCAGTGTTAGGAGCTTCTATTAACTCTTTACCTCCATTAATGTTTAATAATAAGTGATCCACGTGCGATGGTGTTTGTGTAAATGTACGATTTCTAGCCGACTGTATCACAGAGTTGATTTGAATGTGATGCACGCTTTTAATACAGGCCTACTTGTTCGTTACACATCCTCATTAGTAAAATATTGGACGGGTAGTACTAGGCGTACTATAATAGTTTAAGTTTGTATGAAAATAGGAATATGTGTTTAGAAATTAAATAATTCAATGAAAATAAGTTCTAAAATTATGTCTCTTTGGTTTTATGATGCACTGCAACCCACACACTTCTATAGGTTAAACTCATTTACATTGATAATGACAAACAGTACTGCTCTTTGTTAATTGCACACTACCAGACACTCCCGTAACCCAGCACCGAACTAATTTCCACGACACTTTAATCTGGATAATTATTTGACAGTTTTGTCCCTTGTGTTCATAGGTAAAAGGGGCGGTGACAAGAGGTGGGGGGAAGTTGCGAGCGAGTTCAACGGCGGGTATAAACGTTCACGAGAGGGCGTTTATTATGGCTACTAATCATGCTTGTGATGGTTAGTGCGCTTGCGTGCGCGTGTACTGCAATAATATGTTCAACTGTGGTCCTAAAACACACACAAGTGTGATGGAGTGCCTCGATTTGATATCCACCACCCTCAATGTTTTATGTGTGTGGGCTTAAATGATTAGGGTTGCATCTGTTGGTGCATGTGGAGTTTGTAGGACTATTATTTATACTAACATTTCATTATATATGTTATGTAGTAGAACTGTCATAGAAACAACGCTTTTTTATATTAAAAAAATAGGTATTTTACGTGCCTATTCTGAACCAAATCACAACTTACAGAACACCTTAAGTCTATAACGGACATAACATTTATGCACACATGTGAAAAGCGAAGCTCCAATTTCATTAGTGATCCATTTTTGTTAATAATCGTGAGATAAAAACCACAATAAAAATCAGATATGGAAGACTACATGCAGTTAACCTAACCGGAATTCAATCCTCATTAAGACCTGATTAGGGGTTGAGGCCACCCTAGTCTAATATGTTTGTAGCACCTACCCCCCCACCCCCTTTACAATACCACCCACCTACCCCAAACATAATGTCAAAAGTATATGACAACCAATAAATACATATATGTCTGAAATGTGCTATTTTATGTTTTAATCTAATATTGATTATATTATTAATTAATAACTATTCATGCTCGGAATACACTAATAAAAGGAAACTATATTATTATATCATGTAATAAATTAATGAATGTACTACACAAACCCGCCATTTAGTAGGTTGTTGTATTTATATTGATACACTTGAGGTAGCTATAAAAATGTACTTGAAATTAATACTGAATTGTTTTAATTTCAAATTATCAATGAAAATATGGGCAGCGACAGACGCAGAGAAAGCCCAAAGGCCCGGGAATGACTAATTTGTCTTAGTCCTTAAATTATAAAGTCAAGTAGCGTTACATTAAAATAAGAATTCTAATGCCTTATAATATTATTTCAGGTTTCACTTTTACTTTGGGATACAAATTGTATCTTATAATATAATTTTTATTACTGTTTTTTTACATTCAACATTCCTCACGCCCCAATAAACAAATTGTGGTCGCCCAAAATGTGCGCCCTCCAAAATATCGCGCCCTAGGCTACAAACAGCCTAATGGTTAATCAGGCCCTGCCACCAGCGAACGACCAAATGCAATGTCTTAAAACACTCGACATAGCTGAGGGCAATTAGCTCTAATGTAAGTTGAAATATTAAAGTGAAATAAAATACAATATAAATGAAAGGACTAATTAATAGACATTTAGTTTTTTAATTGATTGAAAAAACCAGGACTCCTATCAACTATAGTAGCGTCTCTTGCCTTCTTGGCCACGAGTACGTTTTTTCTTTCTTTTAGTGGATAAAATAGGATAACATAAGGTGACTCACTCGTTTTATGCGAACATGTTTGAATTAAAACCTTCCACATTTTTTGACTTGACTTTTACTTTTTTTTAAATTTATAGCTTGACATCCACTAAATAGCTCGGACTGGCTGTTGTGACAGATTAATGGATAGGAGTAAAACCTTACTAAACCACCCTCATCCCTATACCCCTTATTTCTATTTCCCTTGCTGCGTTCTTTGCCAAATTAAATTATGTAGAGGCTAACAGTTTTCTCTTGAAAATACGGCTACTCTAAGGTAAAGGTCTGAAAGCTTATTTATGGCGTTGTTATTAAATTATAAAACGGTAAGAAGGCGAGTTACGTCTCTATCAGTATTATTATTATTATTATTATTATCATTATTATTATTATTATTATTATTATTATTATTATTATTATTATTATTATACATTATTATTATTATTATTATTATTATTATTATCATTATTATTATTATTATTATTAGCACCGCGTCTTACTACCGGTTTGAGTTATACGCAATTACGCTAATGTGTAATGGTAGGGTGATTGTGAGATGAAATGGAGGACCTACAGCTTAACGTGGAATCTGAACCACGGTGGAGGCCACACGTTAACAAGTTGTGATTAATACACGTCTTGTCAGAGGTGAAGGAAGGGTTTGGTAATCAGATAAATCTGTGCCGGAGCCGAGGATTTAACCTACGTCTCTATCAATTGTGTGCACTTAAAAAGGGGTCAATTTTTTTTCTTCTCTTTTAAATATATTTCGAATTATTTCTTTTGAAACTATTAAAATGTTATTGAAACTGGTAGCTTTTAATTCTTAGTAACAAGTATTTTCTAGAAGAGTGTAGTTCAATCTTTCATTATTAGAGATTTAATTTACATAATATAGCAAACAAAGCAAGCATGATAAAAAAAAATGGGTCTGAAAAAATGTTAGTAAATAAAAGATTAAATTTCCAAATAAGTTACTTAAAACCATCATACAAGCATAACTCTGTATAGCAGTATTATGACTAATCCAATATTGGTAGTGAGATGACAGCCGGTTTCTATCCCACAAGTTTTATGATAGCGGAGATTGGGGTTACGCCTTTAGATTTTAACGTTTAAAGTCTTCAGCCATTTATTAACTAATTTATTCAATCAAATAATGAGCTTGTCAGTTCTATGTTTTAACTACTACCCCAACATTTTTAGTTTTTACCTCTTAGATCAACATTTTCATCTAAATAGATTAACTAAACTAAATTAATTTGATATAAATAATGTAAAAATTTATTTTCTTAATTATTTGATTGATGAAAGACTTATTCCTTTTTGTTGCACGAATGTTTATACGGTCAATGTAAACCATACAAAACAACACTTATAGGCAATACAATGTACAGTACATCTATTTTAGATACATAAACCAGTTTTAAAATATACTGTTCATTTATGAGCTCGTTAATAAAATAAGACAAGCGTTCTAAATCCAACCTTTTAAAAGGTTGTTTAAAGTCATAGATAGTATTTATTACGAGAAATGTTTGGTAGAATAAAGAGATAAAACATTTTCTAACATATAAAATATCTTGTAAGGCATAAATATGTTTGCATAATATAAATGTGCGTAGAAAACCTAGTACTTTGATTAAGTTACTAATGAGATTATATATGTCATATGAACAACCCCTAACTCAGATACTAAAATAATTTAATCCATAAATATAAGAATAATAACGCCTTAAAGCTAAAATTTATACATTATTTAAATACATTTTTTGAAGTACTTATGCTAAAAATAAATTTTAATATATTTTACTATGTTAGGTGCCATTATTAACTATTAGCAACCTAAATTATTTAATCTAAATTGACAAAATGACTAGAATGAGTATTTATAAATTAATTCACTTGAATCTAACTCAAGAGATCATAAGAGAGAAAAAACAGCTACGTAATACATTCTGGATCAAACCAATACCTATAATGTCAAAGTGTCAGGCACTAAATGTGAAGCAACTTTTTTCTGCTTAAACTTTCGATTATTTTGATGGCCATTCCAAAACAATTATTTTACAGCCATTTTCCATCTTTATTTCCAGGTGAATGCTTGAAAATTTCCAATAAAATTATCTTTCACTAACCAATGTCATTACTCATAACAGTAAGTGTTGTACTTAATTGCTTGTTGTTTAGTTACCTTAACGGGCATTAAGAGGAATAATTTCCATATCTATCTTTCTAAATTTCCATATCTGTTTAAATATTAAAAAAACTATTTTAACATCAATTCTAAGCTAAATCACATTGTTTTATTCAGAAACTGAACATTTATAAATAAATGTAATAAAAAGGTCTTGTACCAAACGTCAGGGTACACACCCCCTTAAAAAAAGATTGCGTGTTATTTACAAATTAAGTAACGTCCACTCTTGCTATTTACCCAGTGGGCGTCGGCCATTATTTTAGCAAGCAGTTTGGGGGAATTAATGGGTTCTGAAGTAAAATTACAATTCAATTTAAGTAATGTACAATAAACACGTTAAGAAGAGAATAAAAAAGGAAGTTTTGTTCTAATGTGTAAATTCGCAAAGAGAATAATAATTGTCAACATTAAGATCAGTTTGAGGATATTGCAGGCTTATTATTTGGTTTAGAAAGATCTTATATTTAGAAGGACTATTATTATTATTATTATTATTATTATTATTATTATTATTATATTTCTCTAACAAAATATAATCTTTTTATTTTTCACCCTCTTTTGTTTATGTGTCAGTTCAAATTCTTATGAAATTTGGACTATTTGTTAATGACTGAAAACTTATAGATTAAAAAAATTGACTAAGTATGACGAATTTTCAAGGAGCTGCACAAAAAGTTAGTAGGTACAACTATCTCAGTGAAGCTTGAAGCCCTGCCTCAGTGGTCAGAGCCAGGTTGTTGTTGGTTTGTCGCTAGCTGTTGGTGAATCAAACAAAGATATATTGCTATGTCAATCTAGTACAATATGTTTAAGGGTTTAAACGTAATAAGTGGGTTACGTCTAACCCACTATTTCACGAATAGGAGTCTCGAATCCGAATCTTAATTTTACATAAGAGTCCCAAATCTTGAAAGATCTTAAAAAAACAAAAAATATAATACAAAAATATTACTACAAACTAAATCTTAGCATTTGTTGAAAAATGTATCTATTAAAACATTCAGTTAAGTAGTTTTCTCTGAAATTAAGCCGTATTAGGGTCTCAAGAACAAATTCCACATACATACATAATATGTATTTTTTTTAATCTGAAATTTGATATTTTCTCGAATCTATAATATCCTTAAGAATTGTATGGTTTTAACATTCGAGGGTTTCATCCCTAAATATACTATATCATATTTAATTAACTATGTTACGTGGATTATGATAACGTTATAATTAGTGTAACAAATGGAGATATCTATCTTTAGTTTTCTTTCGATATAAAACCTAGTTTTTAAGTTAGAACTATCAACTAACCTCCAGATTAAAAAAGTTATCTTTGTATTTTATGAAAAATTATTTTAATCTCGTTTCTAGCCATAGTTCCCTCTATAACTCTCTACAAGTACAATATCTTAAAAGAAAAATATAGTTTTACAGAATACGAGAAAGTTGTCTCTTTCTTTTTCTCACCCACCCCATCTAAATGATCGTACTCTTCCGTGTTATGAAGGGATGAAAGATTGATTGATGTAATTATGCTCTTGGTTATTCATTATTTGATATCTTCTTTTGAAAGAAGGTTAAGTAAAGGGATGGGGTGTTTGGTGAGGGGTAATTTATCCATATCCCTTTCCCTCTCCAGCGATGACGAGTAATAAAGGCACCGACTCTAGCTGGTTCTTCGTCACTTGTAACTTCTTCTTTCATCCCCTATTCCCCCTTCTCTTTCTTTCATCTTTAATATGGAAATAAAGTCGAACCTTAGAACGATGTTGAGAAAAAGAGAGAGAGAGAGAGAGAAAGAAAATCTAAAACCTTGGCAAAGCAGTGGCTTATTTCCATGTAGAAAAAGAAAAGAATGATTCTTGAATTCAAGTCTTGTTAATGAGTTTGCAGTAGAGGCAAACACTTTTTTTTTCTCCTCTTTACTTTCTTTATACACTCGTGCTTCTTTCCGAACTTTTTTTTTCTTTTCTTTCTTATAAAAGTGTTCGATTTAAAAAAAATACACAAACTGTAAAGATGGCTCATAGACTAAGTACCGTTTTCTCACCCGGGCTCCAGATTTTCTCATAAAATGAGAGAGTAAATATATAAAGTAAACTCGTTTCAATGATTTTAATACTTGTCCTGTAATTGTTGCGTTCGTGCAAACAAATTAATATATTTGATGGGATTTCCATTTCAATAGTCTTAGACAATAAATACATATTTTTTCTACCAGAATAGTCCAAGAGGCTGGAATCATTGCTGATTAAAATCTTTATTGAAAGGTATTTTTTCTTTACTAATTATGTCTAAGTATATAAACCTGTGAGAGACAAACAAACTAAACTTGAGTAATTAGGATGCAACTTAAGTGTTTAGTATAAGTTGGAAAACAGGGACTCCCTCACTGAATCTAAGAAAGGATGATTTAAAATAAAAGGAGGTTGAAATCAGGGCCTTCTTGATAGAACTGAAATAAAAATAATAATTTGAAGTGTGTGTTGGCAAAATAATAATTGTATGGTAAATCGTACAGAATGTCTCTCTCTTTTATCTATACTAATATTATCAAGAGGAAAGATTTGATTTTTTATTTGTAATGAATAAACTCAAAAACTACTGGACCAATTTTAAAAATTCTTTCAATATAAAGCTACATTATCAGCGAGTAACATAGGCCATATTTTATTTTGAAAATTTAATTTATTCCTCATAAAAATGTCGATAGTATATTATATAGTCGTTGTAAAAAAAAGTTGTTGAAGGGAAAGTAGGGTTGGGGAAGGGGGCGGGGGGGTAGGGGTAAGTAAAGAGGAATGAGATAAAAATAGGAGGGAGAATAAAAAGAGGGAGGGGGCTATACAGTGATTGTAGGACTGTATTTTTTTTAAATAAGTAAAAAAAGTTTTGTTTTTATATTGATATGATGGATGATTTGAAGCTTTGTTTTACAGGATTTTTTACAATATTTTTTTAACGGGGAAGGGGGCTAGTCTAAAAATAGAGACATTTTCTTCAAAACTGTAAGATTTGTAAAAATGACACTGTTACAGAAACATGATGGGAAAATAGAGTATTATATTTCACCAAATAGCATTGATGAAATAATCTACACTTTTACAGAAACAAGGAGAAAAGAGGGAAATCTTTGTCCACTATATAACAAAACAATCAATTTTTAAAATTTCAAAGTACCTAATTAAAGAAATATTTATTTTATATTTATATTTTGGTTTGATAAGAATTTGTTTCAAATAAAGTATTTTTTTCAACATAATCAGAACTTTACATCAATAAGTTATTTCGTATCTCAAATAGTTGTGGAATTGTGATCAAAATTATAAATTAAAACTAATGTATGGTACCATTAAATGTCATTTTCCTGGGGGAAGGAGAATTTTCTGCTTGTTTGTAATGATAAACAGTGCCTAGACAGGAAATTTAATCAATATATTTAGAGTGGATTTTGAAAAAAACAATTTTTTCCCTTTTTACTCACCAGTAAACTACCCTTAAGTTTATGGTTATATAGCTAACTCCAAAATTTCCTCGGGAGGAATCTTATAAAAACACTAGATACCAAGTTTCAGCCGGATCGGCAAAATGGTTTTAGCTCAATCCGAAATATCAACATATTTTTATTGATGCCATAGGGATGCAGGTGATAGAATTATAGGAAATGTAACTACATTTACATAGTGGGGGGGTTAAAATCTTTTTATAGGAAACCACCCAAGTAAATCGGACTAAGTTTCCAACCCCAACCTCCCTGTTAATATCAAACCAGACCAGAAGAGGTTGAAGCCCACCGACGTGATAATGACTTTTATGTTTCAATCCTCCCGTATTGACAGGACTAATTAATATATAACTCTTTATGGGTCGATAAAGACAAGATGGGATGTGGCTGAAAAGATGTTTGTGGATTAAAGTAGTGTGAACAGTAATTATAATAATAAAAATAATAATAAAAGTTTAGTAGTGTATTATCATTAGCATTACGTTATACTATCCGTTAGAGTTATACGCTCTTACGCTAATGTGTAATGGTAGGGTGATTGGGAGATTGAATGGAGGACCTAGAGCTTAACCTGGGATCCGAACCATGATGGAGGCCTGGCGTTTTACACATTCACAAGTTGTGATTAATATACGTCTTGTCAGAGGTGAAGGAAGGGTTTGGTAATTAGATAAATCTGTGCTGAGACTGAGGATTGAACACCGGACTCCCATCACAGAAGCCTTACCCCTATATTGCAAGGTCACCAAGCTACTAGTGTATTGTTTATAATATTCTAACGAATCACATTCTCGTCAACTATCTCTCCCCTGGAAACGATGCCTTGAAGCGACGCCAATAACAGTAACCTGATCTCCGCGTCTCGTTAATATTGAAGTGAATCCTTTCTCTCTTGGCAGGGCCAAGGTCACCGATCGTAGTGAGCTGATGATCTTATCAAGTTGTGTTTTTATGATCCTGCTTGTTCAAACTGTTTATGCTTCAACAAAGACACTCAACGGGAGACCAACACTGCTTAAAGGCTGTAAATATTCAAATCGATTCTACTTATCCCAACCTTTTTCTACCCTTGACAGGGATTCCAGATACCAAAGCCGGTTCCAGTGGCCAGACTTCATTCCTAAGATTGCAAATGTTCGGATGAAATATATTAATGGCAATCGTTTCTTTGACAGGGATACCTGCAAACGGCATCAATTGCAGTGACCCAATTCTAGCATATGGCTGCAAATACTCACAATTCATTTGCTGCCAATTTTTTCCACTATGAAAATGATGCGCTGATATGACGTCAGTTTCAGTGAACCGATGATAGTTTAAGTGTTTATTTTTTTGTTAAAATTAAGCTTATACCAACAGTTCTCTTTCTAATAGAATCGCCCAACAGCGACGTCAAGTGAAATCACCCAATTCCATTGTAAGGTTTCAAACGCAGTGACCCGATAATAGAATGGGACTGAACATGTTCAGAATTATTCCAATGATGCCAACTATTTTCTTCTTCTGACAGGGACGCCCGGAAGCGACGTCAAATGCAATGACCCGACGCTAGTATCGGGTTGCAACATAGTAGGTCATCACTGCAAGTGCTCGGAAGCGCCGGTGTGCCCCGGGGAGTCACCGTTCGGCTTCACGAGCCGAGAGGAGTGCGAGATGAACTTGGCGGTGATGCTGGCTCACGAGCAGGCCGACGCTCCTGGACAAGGTAGGAACGACGGCAGATGAAATGTTTAAATAGGGCTTTGCAACTGTGTTTAATAATGTACCAACCCACGTCGCTGAACACGCGTATTAAATATGAAACCAATCTAGTATAGTCTAGTCTGCCTGTGATGGCTAGTTTTTGAACCCCAACATCCCCGAGTGTACTAAGCGATTTAACCCTCTCTCTTGATGCTAATTTGAAAAAAAATAGAGTAATTACATGTGATGATTCCAGACGAGTACCTAACAATAAGTAGACAAGAAAAAATTATGTGCGGTAAACATGCATATGAGAGACGTGCAGTTATATCTGTATAAAATAATGTATTCGTGTTTTAGCAAGAAAAAGATGTTTGTGAAATACAATCTATACAAGTTTAGATAGTATTACAATTTTAAGATTGAAAAAAAGAAAACAAATCATCCAAAGCCAGCCTTAATTTTAAATCAATCGCTTTAAGGTTATTAAATACACCAAACTGATTATTAACTCCCAAGCCAAAGGGTAGTAAATACAAAAATAAAAAAACAAATTTGGAATAATCAAAGTAGATACCTTAGGTGTATTCTTTTATTTTGAATAAGGCTCAAGTCCGTATAATTTTTTTGTACAATAAGTGTTTGGCTAAGATAGTAGAAAACCATGCACGCTGTAGCATGTTATTATTTCTTATAAACACTTAAATTTACAAGTTATGCCTCGATTTTGGTAGAAAGAACCAACTAGAAGGTAGCCTTTTTCTGTATTAGATATAATAATAAATATTTAGTAGAATTATGGTAGGATTAAGTACCTTCCAGGTGGTTCTTACCATTAATAATAATTACTATTTACTAATATTTTGGTAAAAGCCAGGACCTTCAAGATGTTTCTTCCCACCAAATGTATAGTGGAAACTATTTTGAACATAGTGAACAATCTTATTAAATCTATTTATATGTGAATTATGGCAATTAAAAAACACTTTCTATCAACTATCGTGGAAACTCATTGAAAATCTTCCGGCAAGAAAAATAACTACATTAATATTTCATATTATTTTTGTATACTCTCTAACAAATCTTAGTATAGCTACAAAACAATATATTTTTATTACGAGACATATAATATAAACCTCCCATAAATATTTAATGACTTAATGATACATTTATTTTTACTTTACTCTAGTCAATATTACGTCTACCTCGAGAAGATGTTATAATTTAACCACTAAATATGTTGTGTATCATTAAATGCTGCTTTAATAAAATAAAACATCTTTAATACTTTTTAATTATGTTATATATTAAACTTGTAATGGACGGAGATATGTTGTTCTATCGAGGTGATCATTAAAACATCGAGATTTAATAAATACTCTATTTTACCTTTGGTGGTAAAATAATTCCTCACAGGGAAGTAATGGATGGGTCGTTAATTCCTACGGTCATTCTGGAAGAACTTTCTTCATCTTGTCCAATATTTCGCTACTGTAGTTTTAATGTTCGCAAGAGTTTTGTGTTTCTATGTGATAGCCCGTTATAATCTCGACGGTAAAGCTTGATAATACAAAAACAAGGGCGAATTGTGATCATTTAGCACATCTTTAATCTTTAAAGATAAATACAATAAAATTGAACGTTCCCGTTTAAGGTGGGATGGAAGGGGACGCCAGTGTTTTGCAGGTTTTATAGACACTTTTTTTTAGCCAAAATAAATAAACTATTGCTCCAATAAAATCATAGAATTTAATGTTATGTTCGTGGTGACCTTAAAATTTCTTGAATATGTCTCAAGGGTGTTCTGGTACTTAATGACAACTTTTTCTCTTAGTTTAAAAATTTTGTAAGATAATGCCACCATACTCATGTCAGATATTCAGGGACTGTTGATATCAACATTTGAATAAAATTAAACTCTATATTTGCACTGAAGCAATATTTTATTTATTTTAGCCAAATAAATGTTTTGCCATAAAAACTAAAAAAAAACCTTGCTTTTCTCGCTTCTCCTTCAATCCCACCTTAATGTGAACTGATAAATGTTTTTTCGGCAATTATTACACATGAAAGCGAATATTTTCACAAACATATGCATATTAATAATTATTTTAGGAGCTACATTATTTTAATATTTTTTAAAAACAATATATTTTATTTCTGGATATTTATCTTACACCTCTAACACTAAGCTGTGTGTGCTCTTCACACAGTGCATTCCTGCCAACGTGCGTTGTTTAAATATTTCCAACGGCTCAAATCTCACTTTCAACGCAAATACAAATGATTTTTTTTTTCTGAAAGCGATGACTAAGATATAACGTCATCTTAGTGTCAGTAAAATTCAAAATAATCTTTCCATATGCAGTTGTCCGTTAGTCTTTATACCTGTACTTATGTTAATGCCATATAAGTCATGAATCACTACTAATTGAACCAAATATTTTCACGTTAGCCTTGTCTAGTATAATAACAGTATCCTACTTAAATTAGTTGCTAAATTACCCTTTGCTTAGCTGCAACAAATGTTGGTTCAAAATAATATTTTAAACAATTTTTGTATTCTACTGTATTATATTTAGTTATTTACATTATAATAGTTGAGTATTTTGCTTCAAAAAGATCACTTGTTCTTACTATGTATGATCAATTAGTTTAAAGATATGGTTTTTCTTTATTTTAAACTTATTTTTTGTTTAACAATTCACAAAAAAACTGATTTTTCCAAAAAGTTGATTTTTTTAAAGATAAATTTTAAGTCTATTGAGATAAATTTTTGTGTCAATTTTTCTTTTCTTAATATTTTTTAATAATTTTTGTCAAGTGAATCTAATTTTTTTTTATTCTATCTTTTCATCCTACATAAAAATTGTATGGTAGAAAAATATAACTTTGTATAAATATAGCCATTCCATCTAAAATAATTTTGTACAAATAGTAAATATAAATAATATATATAATGTTGCATTTTTTATGCAACAAAATTGATGTGCACGTTGGTTTATGTCAAATATTGCATTGATATTTTTATTCGTTCACTGGGATTCACACTTTGATTATATTTTGCGTTTCCATAATATATTTTGTTTCAGTAAAACTTATACCATTAATCATGCTGAAAACTATTTTAATATGCGTGTAGTTTTCAACATTCTCACATACAGAGCTGGGGTTCAATTATACTTATTTAACTGTTACACTCTGACACCAAACTGATAGGAAGCTGGGCGTATAAAACTTCGAGGACACGCACTGACAAAATAACTTGAAATCAGGCGCTGTTGCAATTATTCAACATCCTAAAATCTTCTAAATAATAATCAAAAACACATACTTTAATACATAATATTATTATTGAAGCAATATTATTAAATACATATTAGAAAAATATCGTATTTTTGTAAATTTTAATAAAAAATCTACAATAATGTTAAACTGTTACAAAAACATAGCATCTTATTAGGAAAAGAAAAATTAGTACATGGTAATTGATAAACACAAATCTACATTACCTAAAACTTTGTAACCTAATCTACAAAACCTAACAATCATAAAATATGTTTTAAATAGGACATATTATGACCAGAAAAAATAATACAAAAAAGATTATTTCAAAAAGCTACTTAAACTTTTGCTAAAAAAAGACTTTTCTTTCTTGAGCTCCTTTCAAAATTCATATATTAAGTGAAATAGCGAAAGCGCATGAATACCAACTTCAGACATGTGATAGAAATTCCACAAATTATGCAATGTAAACAATAAACCAGGCGTATGACATCATGACTGGTTCCATTGCGTATTCACTACATTCCTGAGTGGCGCCAGTTAAAACTCCAGTATCCCAGAACATATTTTTTTAAAATGTTTTATGACATACTATGCAGTAGGAAATAATAGCGGAATAATTGGATGGGATACGACTTATCAACCTTTAATTTTCAATAAAATTACAGCTGTTTCAAAAATGCAACATCACCAGTCTTAGAAACTTAACCCCCATCAAACAACTTCTGGACTTCATTTTGTCGGTATTTAGTGATGTATCCAGCTTCAAGGCGCGACTCAACCCCATTGGCTTATCACCTTGGTTGTCCGGGGTTCATTCTCACACCGGGTTATATGGGTGGCATATCGATGAGCTAACATATAATATATTTATTACCAGGTAAGGGGAGCTATTTAAGATTAGCCCCTTATCTTATATACATCGAACCATTGGAATATCTGTTAAGAGTTAATTGTTAGGGCTAGGATAACTACAAAAAAGTGGTGATGTTTGAAAATATATGTTAAATTAATAATTTAAGGAATATGGAGATATTTATTTATCCTCTCTATTGATACATGTATATAATATTTATATATATAATATATATATATAAATAATAATATTTATTTGTATGAAGAAATAGCCAATTCTTTTCCTTAAACTTAAACACTTATCTAACATGCAAGAATATAATTATACCAAGTACTATTAATATAGTCTAGTAATTAAAAACTCATTTATAATGCATATGTCTACAAACAATTACTTAAATATAAATGCACTTAGTAGAAGTGTTTGCAATTTTGCTACTGGCGAGCAAAAGATTATAAGAAAGCAAACAAAAATGGTTCAAAATTTAATGAAAATATGAAAAATATATTGGATCTTTAAATGATTGTTTTAAAGGATGAGTCTACACATTTTTACTTAATTTAATACGATTATATGTTTTGTCGATTTGTAAAATTTTAAACAAATTTAAATCTAGAAATAAAGAATATATCTGCAGAAAAACTAATACATTTTGCACTTTTTATTTATCAATGAATTATATTACGAAAGTAAAATGTAATTAACTATACTTTTAGTCTCAAATAACCCTTCAATAATGAGTTTGTGTGTAATAGAAAACGTTTCACTCACAACAAAACTGGTATCTTTTTTAAAGTGAGATTTTTAACGTCTGCTGAAAAAATTATAATATTTCCTTTGACGTAATTAAACTTTGATCAAAGAGGAAGGGCTGCAGTGAATTTTCTTGAAAAAAAAAAGATTAGAATTTTAAATTATTATTTTCTTGTATCTTTTGTTACTATGAACACTGATAATATAATGCCTTTAAAATAAATATTTAATTAATATGATTAAATTTGATTCTATGCAATGGTGATGTTTTATACAGACGTATCATAATGACGATGAATTCGCATGACACTGCTAGTTTTATCCTTAAATAAATAGATTCAAAACATTTCGCATAATCACACACTCACACACACCCATCAGCTGATTATGCTCATTCCTGTGTGTGTTGTAGATTATTATTATTATTATTATTATTATTATTATTATTATTAGCACCGCGTCTTACTACCCGTTCGGGTTATACGCACTTACGCTAATGTGTAATGGTAGGATGATTGTGAGATGAAATGAAGGACCTACAGTTTAACGTGGAATCCGAACCACGGTGGAAGCCTGGTATTCCCCACATTCACAAGATGTCTTGTCAGAGGTGAAGGAAGGGTTTGATAATCAGATAAATCTGTGCCGGGACCGAGGATTGAACCCCGGCCGCCAGCACAGAAGTCTGACACCTTACCCCTAGACCACCAGGTCACCTTGTGTTGTAGAGTATTTAGAAGATTTAATGCAAATACTTATAATTCAATTTTTTAATAGTATAGCCTCTTTTGATTTATTTTGATTAAAGATGAATAGAAAATAAAATGTTTATAATCTAAATATGCCTTTTTATCTACAAGTCCATAATCTCAAATTCAATTATTGAATATCACTGTGATTGTAAAAGTTCAACTTTTCTAAATAGTTTAAAATTCCACCCGCCATACCTCAGCCGCCTATCTAACCCTCCTCCCTCTTTTAAAATGTAATTGTGTTCAAATATGAAAACACACTAAATAAAATGGTAAATTATTAGTCCAAGCCCTAAATTGTGTTGGTTCGATTTGAATTAATATAAAGTATTAGGAACCATTATCATTAATATCTTTTATAATGCAAGAAATTTGAAAATTCAAAAGATGTATCCCTAAAGTGTGTATATATAAGTCTAAATTAAATTGGTACATAATTTAACTTAAATATTATAATGATTAAATATATGACGTATATAAAACATTCTAAAAACTAAAAAAATTCATGAAAATCACATATCTTTGTTAATCTTAATATTGAATCTTTTCACTCCTTTATCGAAAAAAGATCCCTCCGGTATAACCTCTTTTATTTTTCCACAGAACTTCACAGAACCTTGCTCCTTCCAAAAATGCATCAAGTTTTAACAGCTCTATCTAATATTGAAATTGCATCATGCAGTATGCTTTACCTTAACAAGAAAATAGTTAATTGTGGCTATTTCAAAAGGAAATTCCCCATATATATATATACTACGTTGAAGCTGTATGTTATAAGGTCCTCAGGGTAACATTCTAATTACAGCTTGAGTCCAAATAAAGCTATGAGGTTTAAGGGGAATCCCTACCATAACGCGAACACGAAGGGGAAGATTACCAAAGGTTTGTTTTATGTATCCAGAAATCCAGGTGAAACGGCAGAAACACTGATCCTACCCAAAATTCACAATATAATGTAGAATAAATTATAATTAATAGCCCATGTTTGTGTTATTTTTGTATAAATTATCTGTACAGGAATATTCTTGTGAAGTTAATATAGACTAGAAATTATTAAACCTATTGTACTTGGTTGTCTAATAATCCCCAAGAACATAAAGGATTTAAATAATGTTTCTATTAAAATTTAATGCCCGTTGTTGAAGTTAGTTAGCTCTATAATCTTTTCATGTTTTGTGTAAACAAATCTTCATGAGACCTCTATTAAAATGTAAGCCGAACTTAAGAACAAAATACATGTGCACATTAGGGTTGTTTCAAGGAATTTTATGGCGAATACTATAATTGAAAGGGATTAAATATTACCATCGACAAGAATTATTTATCAAACTGTAATACTTTACTTGATCTTTTAATTTTGATCAAAGAACTTATAAATCTTAGAATAACATCGGACTTACATTGAGATAAAATGGCTCAAGATATGTGCTAGGAATATGGACTGGTATATATAATGTTTTGATAGTAACAACATGATTGTTTAAGTAGCCAGTATAGTAGGAGGAAATGCATCCGCATTAGTGAAGAAAGGATGAATAAACAGCAGCAGCAAACCCACGTATAAAACTTTCTTTTAACTCAGCCAATAGAGATTCTAGCCTCCAAAATTCCGACAAATCAATTTATTTTGAAACCCTATTCAGTGGCCGCATGGTCCAAGGTGCTACTCGCGCAATAGACTACGAGTAGATCGAGGTTTGAATCTCGGTCGGGTGTACTGAGGGTGGTTTTTCCTAAACGGTTTTCCACTCTTACTCCACGTAAATGTGGGTACATTTTCTATAAATTGAACCTTCTTAATCGCTAGCACGTTAGTGTAATTAGTATGCAGGTGTATAACCTGAAAAGGTAGTGAGTGAGAAGTGGTGTTTAGAAAAAAACAGTTGAAGCTAACGCTTTGGAACGCTTGGCCGCTGGGTGGAGTACATCTCTTAATTCAAGACATGTATTTAGACATATATTAGATTATACAATACACTGTTAGTGTGATGTATGTGGTATTCTTCTGAAACTCAAGAGTTCAATTTCATCAAACAAATGTAGAGTAAATTTCCTTTGTAACAATCCTACTACTTCTGGCTTTTTTAATCTGACACTTGAGGTGACTAATAACCAAACACAATCCCTAGAGAGTACTAGCTGAAAAACTTAATATTGTTTCCCTATTTTTTTTTTATGAAAAATATTTTTTTTAATTAACTCTTTGCCATCATTTCGCTTTTATCTACCTCAACACAATTTGTACGTTGCCACATCCATGCGTTAATAAAATAGAAGCCAAAAGTAAACATGGGATGGTAAGTAAAAAGGAATGGAGCTAGGTGGGAACGTGAAAGTAGCCCGTAAATAAAATTATCATGCAAATAAAAAACATCGACCTGCTCATCTCACTAGTCACCACCACAAACTTTTTATTTTATTTGTTTTCAAACAGACCACAGGAGCTATGTTATAACGTTTTGATATTTGCAGTCCATCCCCCTACCGCCAATCAGTTATTTCATCCTCTCTTTGTATATTTTTCTCTTTCCCCTTATATTTTCCTGTGCGTTTTTTTTTTTTAAGAAATGGCGGGGGAACATTCGAAAGCTATGAATAATTTACTGGGCTGCAAAGTAAGTTATCCTTTTACTTGCTTGTTTGAAGGTTTCCCCAAAACATCGCGACTTTTAAAATTAAACTACACGACCGGCGCAAACAAGAAAACAATGTGCCTTTATTAGACTAATGTATTAACATTCTAATATGGAAAATTACTTTTTTTTAGCGTATGTCACAGGTTTTGTTTGCTAAACATTCCTGGTTAGGGCATCATAAAGGTGCAGTTACTTCACCCCGATGATGATGATGATGATGATATTATGTACTGCCAGTAGAGTTCTTAAACATAACTTAAACTTTATTAATTAACCAGCATATTGTGACCATAGGAACAACTCCCTTTCTGAGAAAATACCTTTGGTTCCACCGGGAATCGAACCTGTACCCTCTAGATTAGTAGCCAGGAATGCTGACTACTAGACCAAGAGACCGGTCAACATTACCTTTAGATTGCCTGGGAAGGGATATTGTAATCTATTACCCCTCACAGTAGACACGCGGGTAATAGTCAGTCTCGTTTTGTCTGGTTTACCGGTGATGGGGAGTTCAGGGTTCTAATCAGGACTGGGTGTACTAAGGGAAGTTTTTACTGATTGTTTACAAACTTCCCTCCTCGCAAATTCAGGTAAGTTTCATATAAACCTATACCTTACACATTAACGTAATGGACATTGATGTCACCTACTCCGGTGGCCTCGTGGTCTAACGTGCTACTCTTGTGTTAGATTAGACTGCATAAGACGGGGATATTGGGGTTCGATCCCAATCTAGTGCACTGAGGCGGGGGTTTTTCTGAATGGTTTTACACTCTCTATCCATACAAATTCTGATGCTCATCCTCTAAATTCAAATATTCCTAATCCCTAACACATTAGTATAATTAGTACATAGGCGTATAACCCGAACTTGTAATAAAAGTATATATATACGTCTAACACAAACTACTATTGAGGGGAAAGAAGGGTGAGGGGGTGAATAGATGCAATGAAAATGAATGTGTATTCCATACGTAGTTCAAGATTCTTCTTTGACCCCAATCAAGGCGAATGAGAGTTGGTTAACTTTCGGAAATCCATTAGTACCTGTATCGACAAAGATCACAGCATTGGCTATGTTACTGTTGTTTTGGGTGGTATTAGGGTTAGGGGGAGGTATGTACTATGGTCTTAACAGAAGTTGGGGCAAGCTTGTAAATGTTTGTATTTCCACTTATATTTGCATACCCACCGAGGCGATTGTGGTAATGGCCTCAGTTGATTGTTTCCCAGCTAGTTTACAATGTTGTGTTCAAGTAGTAAGGTCATGCTTGTTATAGTGGTTTCTGCGGAGAACATTCTAGTGGGGGGAAGACAATAGAAGTTCATGACGGTACAAATTGTGTGGGATACAACGCATTTCGAGTCGATACTTAGAACGATAGGATCGAATTTTGACTATCCGGCAAACGTCTTACTACCTATTCAGGTTATACGCATATGTATTAGTTATGATAATGAGTTAGGTTGAATTTATAGGAAGTGTACCCACATTTGCGTAGAGAGAGAGAGAGAGATGCTAGGTCATGTAGGTCATAGGGCAAGGGAGTTGTTAGATCGTGTAGGAGATATTGCAAGGGAGTTGTTAGGTCATGTAGTAGATAGGTGGTTTAGTGGTAAGGTGTCAGACTTCTGTGCTGGAGGTCCAGGGTTCAATCCTCGGTCCCGACACAGATTTATCTGATTACCAAACCCTTCCTTCACCTCTGACAAGACGTGTATTAATCACAACTTGTGAATTTGGGGAATGCCAGGCCTCCACCGTGGTTCGGATCCCACGTTAAACTGTAGGTCCTTCATTTCACCTCACAATCACCCTACCATTACACATTAGCGTAAGTGCGTGTAACCAAAACGGGTAGTAAGACGTGGTAATAATAATAATAATAATAATAAGTTTTTATTCATTTGAACACAATGATTGTTTAGTGACGGGTACTATGGACTATGAATGAGTAGCTTAGTTAAAAGAAACTCATCTGCACTTGGATGAAATAGGTTGGGAATATCACGGTAAAAACAGACGAACAAAAAAAATATTGTAACGCTTTCATTTAAGGAAATTATTATTTTAATTCCTATTATTTTATAAGCTTTCTATCTTAACTTTGCTCTTAGTACCAGGGACTTTATAATAAAGGTGATCTTTTTCTGTATTTGCTTAGCCTCCATTAGATATTTTAACCACATTCGGTTGACCTAGAAGAACCAAATAATTATTGTATGGATTCCAATCCCTTTAGTGAGGTTAAAATAATTGATAATAAAATCTATTAAAGGGGCAACTGATCATATTTTATAGTAACTTGATTTATTGTATTTTTTTCAATTTTTTTTACAAACAATAATAAAAATAATAATATTTCAAATGTATGTGAAATGGAAGGAACGGTGATTAAATAGATTGCTTTCATATCCCATTTCAACGCCATAAATTATGTAATGGATGAGTTTTTATATATATCATCAATGAAAGTGGGTCACTCTCTATTAAAAATAGAAATGTTTTCCACATCTTTTACAACAGCAATTTAAGATATTTATGAGATTTGGTTAGTGTGTAAACAATTTTGCTATAATACCTTTTCGGAAATTACTATTTTTGTATAAATACAAGTTGGGTGTTAATTTAACTATACATTTTATACTTTGTTTTATTTTATTACTTTAATTAATAAGTTCAACGCAAAATATATGAAAGGTCTAGTATCGAAATCAAAGATGAGGAGAGTTGAATATTTAAAATTCATCCACATAAGCGTGAAGAGAAAATGGTAAAACAGTGAAAATCCCATGTGGGAAACCACCACCGATACACCCAATTGGAATCAGAATCCCGACCTTCCTGCCAATGGTGGACTTGCGCAATATGATTCTAAAGTCATAGGCATATCGGATATATATATAAAATGACCAATGGTTTTATATAAATATATTGGTCCTAATTTAAGAATTAATTTGGAATCTTTGGTTTTAAAATTACATGTATTATTACATTCTAATATATTATATGGAAAATATGTAATGAAAGATGGCTTTTAAAAATAACTTTACATAATATAATATATAATTAAATTGGTATGTGTAAGGTTTGAACTATATTTGGTGGGCACCACTCCTAGGATTTAGACATGTGAAAAATAAAAATATATTACCTTTTTCTCTTCTAATTCTGACGGTGGCACGATCACCTTAAAAATTAGAGACCACTAGGTGTGTTCGAGAACTCTTTCTTGATGATGCAATATTATTATGTTTTAATAATGACACTACCCACAACTAAGGTTCGATGGAAATACCCACAAGGGTTGGAGAAAATACATAAATTACAGCATTGAACAATCTAAATAAAATGAGAAACACTGAGTGAATTTTACTTGGTGAAACTATACTAAAAAAATATAATCATTGCATCTTTATGTGCGTTAATAATTATTATGTAGATGTTTCCACAACCTAATACTACCTATGGACTTCTGTGTATATAGGGCTACATTACTAAGATTACAACTGAAAAAATAATAATATATATATATATGATGAAAAATACAGGAGAATTAAATTCTAGGATATAATTAATTTTTTTTAGTGCCATGTGTGTCTAAAGATAAACATTATTAAAATAACCTACAATGTGTATTAGGTGTGTTAAGCTCTTTAAGAAAATATGGATCGTCTGGAGAGTATTAAAAAACATAATCAATTTAGTAGATGTTCTTTCTAAAAGTTTTAATAGTTACTAATGTTGGATTATAGACATAAGTTTATATAAAATTATAAATTAGTCAAAACTCACCAGGAAAAATAATAATGCCCATGATAATTCCTTCTAAGATATTTGTTGAAGATTAGTTTCTTCTTTATGATCAAATATTGAATTTCACTTAGTAAAATCACACAAGTTTAGCACTAGGCTTTTAGCACACCTTAAATATATTTTAAATTCACTTTACCATAAAAGGTACATAATTCAAAATTTTTTTTTGCGTCCTGGAAGTTTTTAGATGCCAAGAAGAAGATCCTAATTTTATTCAAACAGTATTCCAAGTATCTTCTCATAGAACAAAATTTAAAAAAAAACTATCTTTCTCGCTAAGAACAAGGAGAACATTAATTCATTATAACAAAGGTAGAAGGGTTGGCCCTGAACTAAGAATAAATATAACATTAAACTTAATCGTAGATAAAAGTTGAAAAGATTTATTAATGAATATGAAAAAAATAAATAGATCAGAATTAAAATCTTAACTTAAAATACATCTGTCATTAATCGACACTAGCGCCAGTTTAGAAGTAACTAAATCTTATTTTCCTTAAAGCCTCTGTTCAGGCTTCCTTTTTGTATGTGAGATCAACTCTGTCCAAATGATTATCCTCTGTGTGGAATCACCCTGTCCAATTAAATATCTCACTTCCTTTATGTTCATTCCGAAAGAGACTCGCTCTTCACCGCTTGTCATCAGCTGATTGATTATCCCTTGTGTAGCTATGCCCGACCATGAAAATGAAGAAGAAGAAATCAAAGGATAAATATATTTAACAAGGAGGTCAGTGTTCTACCATATATCAAAATGTATCGTTATTATTTAAACATTGCTGGGCGATCTTCCCTCAGTATATTGTTAGTGAACACACATTGTATCTGACCTGCACGACAACATAGCGTGTTATGTCGCGGACGAACTGCGAATCCCATTTTAACTTACTAAAAATATTTAATTAGTGTAAAATACTTTTACAAATTATATAAACAAACAGAAACGTATAGTAGGATGGTAAATAACACCAGAACCATTATTATTATTAGAAACCCGTTTTGATTATACGCTTAGGTAATAATTGCTCCAAGTGTTTTATGAATCAGGTAGGTTATATTAATATGATTTGCATAGAAGTAAAATGGAAAACAATTTGGGGGAAAAAAACCTCAGTACACTCAGCCGAGATGACGATAGACCATGAGGCCACCGAAACGGGCTGACACCAGACCATCAAAGTAAATAGTAGGTCGATTTTGTTTTACCCCCCTCCTTTCACCCTTACACATACACACATGCATACACATACCCACATACTTAAAACTACCTTATTAAATAACTTTTAAATATAGGGAAAATACACTCCGTTTGCGCTGAAAGGGAGTCGTGTTACCCAAATGGTTTACACTATGATTCTTTACTATAATCTATAGTATAGTAGAATAATGATAGGTAAGCTTGCTACCATACCTGGTAAGTGAAATATACATTAGCAACATGAAGTAGTAGCCACGTTACCCATCTACGACACTAACAGTGTCGAATGAGGTATGAAATTGACTTCTCCGACCATACTATGTATATAGGCAGAATAGGTTAATATTTGTGTCCTCTAAAATCCATCCTCGTTTCGAAAAAACATTAACTTACACCCTGTATATATGTCTAGGGTATCGGATATGTTAAATAAGTTTTTTGTTCAAACATAATCTATGCTATAATGTTTTTTAATTAATTTGGTTCTCAAATCTCATATAGAATCAGGACAGTGGGGGAGGGCGGGAGGGAGACTTGGGCTACAGAACATATAAAACAAAAGTGCAAAAAAGAGTTGTTTCAAATTTAAATATCTTTTTATAAACAAAACATAACCGCATCAAAAATCAATGCAGAAAATAAAATATGCATTGAATTAAAAACAGCATTGATTGCATCAACAGCGTCCCATGTCAACACAATTTAAACACCAATCTTGTGTGGTGGCCATTTAACGCCCCTAAACTCCTCCCCCCACCCCCCTTTCCTTACCTCCTACCACGAGCACCTTCATACGCGATGGAACTGACGAATCAACACTTGGGATGGTAGCCACCACCGCAAATTATCAGTAAACACCACTTGATGGCTGCGAGGGACCAAGCGGCACTCATATATAACATACAAGTTATGGATGTGTGGGAAGGCGTCGCGTTATATATATAAACTACTCTACCGGTGTGTACACGCCATTTTTATAATTAACTTTTAAATTGTGTTCTGAATAGAGATTCCTATTTATTTAGAAGAGGTGTTCATAGCGCACCTTCTGCCCCAACTGATAACATCAGCACACGACTCACAAACTAACTACATTTTAGAGCCGACATGGCACAAATTTTATCCTTATGAAGAGAGTAAACTTCAATTTCACCAAATATAGATATTTCTGCCATGTCAGAAATCGAACTGGATACCTTTGGCTTAATAGATAGGTGGGCTACCGATTGAGCTAAAGTTTTGGAAAAGAGATCTGCACGGTCTCGGCTCTAACGACTGAGCTATACATACTAACTAGAATATCATCTCTTGCTCTCAATATATCATCGATGTATGTTGGGTACATTTGAAAGAAACGCCTTACGTTACTTTTGGCCTGCTGTAATTGAAATTTACTTACCTAAATTCTTATATCATAATATCATTTGAGCCGTGACCAGCAATGGGGAGAATTTATACAAAGACGTCAGTCTCACCATGTATGTTTTTCAGGTGGCGGGTATTTTTGAGGTTCGCAACTAGTCCAAATGTACTGAGGCGTCATTTTTTTAAAAATAATTTCATACACTTTCTTTTTATACGTAAATTCTGGTATATTTCCTATAAAATTCTAGCTAAGGCAATCCATAATATGGGTAATAATAATAATAATAATAATAATAATAATAAAAAAGATGGCACTTTATATTACTAGTATTATTACTACTAACAACAGTATACAAATTTGTAAGGCTCATCAATTCTCAAATTTCATTCGTGAGTCTTTGCATGTTGTGAGCCTTAATCTTTCTCATGTAATCTTTCCCCTCTTCCTTTATCAACGTTTCATACAAGATGTAAGCCGGTTATAGAAACTAAGACGGATCGAAGGGTATTCTTGATAGAATATATTCAGCATCACGATCAAATATCTTCAACCTTACCTAAGGGTATTTTCCGGTTGAATATTTTCTTTCAATCTTGTCTGCTTTTATTCTAGGATGAGATCAGATTGAGAAGCGATATTACGATATTACGCTCTCAGCAAATAGTTTATTCTACCATGCAGGGTAATTTTGAACGATGTATAGCGTCACCCATCGATTGACAGGTGTGTTCCAAACTTGGGTTACATGGGTAAAGAATATTTCTTATTGGATTAAATCTGTGGTTTATTTATACTGTGGTCGATCTCACTAGTCTAGGGGTAAAGTGCTCACCTCAGGTCCCGATGTTCGTAGGTTCAAACCTAGCCAGGTCTACGGGTTTTTCTTGAGTTATAAACAACCGCAGCACAACTTTCTTAGGAGGGGAAGTAAAGCCTTCGATCCCGTGTTGATTGTGACAGGTAAAATACCTGCAAATTATTTGAAAATACCTTTCCCGGCAAAATTGGTAGGCTCTTTTTCTCTCACTCATAGAAATTCTGGTGTACTGATATAATCAATCGGTTCAGAAAGTGCATGTTAAACAACTCAAATAAATAAAATAAATGAATATTTTCATAGCGACCCGCTTCTGTGGCCTCATGGTATAAGGTGTCACTCTCGTAATAGAGTAGACTGTCGATTACGGGTATATTGGGGTTCTAATCCTTGTCAGATTCTAAGGATGGTTTACTTTTTCTCATGGCTTTCCACTTTCACTTCACGCAAATGCTGATTCACCTTTAGATATAACGACTTGTGCGAGCCTTGTTATACTATCAGTTGAAGGGAGAACCTGCGCAATATTTTCCCCAGGGGCCAATCAATCCTCTTGGAACTGTCTGATCCAGCCAAGACTATATCAATCCTCAGATCAAGGAGATGACGATTTCGTCGATTCAGATACTTAGCATCCAACGTAAAACCTTATGGATAAAGTAAGCCTCTTAGCAAGTAAATTGTTCTCTCCTACTCATAATCTGCTTGGTCAGAATAAAAAAAAACATTCCCTACATCGGCTTTACTCGGACAAGTGTAAGCTTGGGTGGCCGCGTGGTCTAACGCGCTACTCTCGTACTATGCTAAACTGCAGAGGATGGTGAGATCGGGGTTAGAATCCCGGTCGGGTGCACTGAGGGTGATTTTTCCAAAATGATTTTCCACTCTCCTTGTACGCAAATGTGGGTCAACTTCCTCATCCCTAAGCAATTATTGTTATTAGTACATAGGTGTATAGCCCGAATGGTTAGTAAGAAACTATGCTAAATAAATGGTATAATCAAATTACAAGCGAAGTCTCATTTTTCATAGGAACACTTCTATACCTATCTACTGTGTGTTCCTCTTACTTGAATGTCCTGATTTTTATGGACACATATTTCCACGTCTTCCTTCATGATCCCTTTATTTCCCATGACTAATTAAAACAAGTTCAATCTTTGTGATGTGTATTTAATTAATTCATCTTGTGTCTATTCGAGTAGTTTTATTTTAGAACCTCGTCTTCTTACCCGTTCACTTTATACGCTTGTGTACTAAATTACGCTTATGGTTTTAGGGGCTAGGACGGTTATATTTATATAAAGTGTACCCGCATTTAAGTGAAGAGAGAGAGAGAGAAAGTGTGGAAAACCATTTTGGAAAAATAACCCTCATTACATCCAACTGAAATTCGAACCTCGATCTCCTCGTCATTGGCAGTATAGTCTACTGCGATAGTGACGCCTTATACCATGCAGCCACCAAAGTGAGTTAAATTTATTTGAAGACTGATTGTTAAAATTCTCAGTTTGTTAAATTATAAAATTCATCAACACTCATTGAAAAAAAAAAGCGTATTGCTTGTACCGCAATAAGTTTAATCACATTTGTAAAACTTAACAAATGAAATTGATCGTATGATTCCTTAGGAACTTATAGATTACTTATTTACTCTATGACATTATTAACTCAAAAGTTTATTACCACACTCATAAAATTACGCCCCCTATCCATATATTGAGCTAATTCTTTCCTGTCTATCTCATTACACCCTATATCTCTCATATCCAAATGTTATCCTCCCATCTGCGTCTGGGTCTTCCCAGTGGTATTTTCCCATTGGGTTTGATATTCAATACCTTGAACACGGTTCTACATACTTCCATTAGCGCCGCATGACCTGCCCACCGTAACCTGCGAGATTTTACTACCTTAACCTTAATGTCTGGTGATTAGTACAGGGTAAGCAGCACACCATTATGTAGCCTCCTCCATTCTACACTATCTTAATCTATTTTTGGACAAAGTATATTCCTAAGCACCTGGTTTTCGAATAGCATAAATTACTTTTCGTCATTTAAGGTAAGAGGCCATGATTCGCGTCCATACAGAATAACCGGTAAAATTATGGCTTTGTATATTCTGAGTTTTACATTTCTTGATAGCAGACGAGTCGACAACAACTAACTGTAGATCTAATCTACCTATAGATTACGTGTTGAAATTAAATAATGTATACATTTTTAATTGTAGAAAATGTTTTTACTCTGTGCTGTTTTAGAGAATTGATCATCCCACTTCTTGGTTCTTTACTGAAACTTTGAAATGTCCCACTGTGGATAAATTGATGATAATGGGATATTAATTGTCCCCAGTTGGACATATAGATTAATTTTTAGACCTTTTTATGTAACACTTAGTGTGATTAGAAAAAATTGTTTGTTTTTCCCCCCACCCTTATTCTGCTTTTTGGTCCTGTCCCGTCCTTGCCATTCATCTATTTATTTACATTCATGAGTCATATCTAGACGAAAAATCGTCTAAGTCACAAGATTTTTAGTTGTTGGTATTTATAAGTGCCCCATACTACTTTTAAAGGTTATATGTTTATTTGGTAACAAATCTAATGGGGTATGGATGATAAGGAAGTAATTTAAAGGAAATACCCTCATTTGCGTTAGTTATACCATTCGGTTACTGAAACTGGTAGGTTTTTAGTAAGGCTCAGTGTAATTACAGACGTTTTGGGATTTTTGTGCAAATCTACAGATAAAGTTTTTTTTTTAAAGATCTCAACCTTTTTTTTATCACACCGGGACCTTGCCTTAATGTCGTCGATACATTCGCTAACATGAATAATACATAATTTACTGATTTGGTATTGACATTTTGTAAAATTTAATAATATAATCTATGACAAGACGTGTATTAATCACAACCTGTGAATGTGGGAAATGCCAGGCCTCCACCGTGGTTCGGATTCCACGTTAAACTGTAGGTCCTCCATTTCATCTCACAATCACCCTACACATTACACATTAGCGTAATTGCGTATAACCCGAATGGGTAGTAAGACGCCGTGCTAATAATAATAATAATAATTAACATTCTGTCTCAATAAGTTTCACACCAATTAGACTACTATAATGTGAATCAATATCTTATTTGGCAGAAGTTCAAATTACGACCATCAAATTGAAACGCTAAATAGCTTATATAAAGTAATATTATATTTCTGCTAACACTATTTAATCTTGTGTGATATTATTTTGATATATTTATTTGTCAACAGTGAAGAGTAACTATAGAACGAAATAGGTCGTGCGTGTGTGTGCATGTGTTTGTATATACACATGTTATTATTACTATCCTCGCTGTGGACTATCGTACGTTGTTTGTGGATTTCATGTTGTTGGAGAGGTAGAGGAGCGCTAGAGGGGGGAAGGTTCAAGATCGTCTCTTGTCGAGTGCAACTGCCATATAAAACAAAACAAGCCGAGAGAGCGTGTTTTTTGTTTTGTTTTTGTTTTAACGGGCGTGGTCAGTAGTGCCATCAATTAGTTACAGTAGGATACATTCTGAATTGAATTGTCCCTCGAAAATACTTTGCATCCACTCACATACACACAACTTCCATTAAATATACAGTAATGTTCTCCACGCAGATACACACACTCTTCCTCCGTGTGTGTGTGTGTACGTTAACGTCCCCCAACTCCCTGTTCTTCATACCCCTTACCGCCCCCCCCNACACACACAATATATTTTTCTCTAGTCCTCTTGAAACATATGGGTTTGGGTTGTCTAGTTTGATTGCAGTTTTAGTGCATTAACGTTGTTTATTTGTCCTAACTGTGACATTTTGATTCATTACCTCTGGTTGTTTTATTTCCATTGTTTACGACTTGAATACTAAGTTGAATGTAATTTCACTGGATTTTCAGACAGCTCTTCAGATGGCAGCGTTCAAAAATATTTCGTGTAGTCATTAATAAATAGTGCTGGTTCATAGGAATATTAATAAATAATTTCCAAAATGTCACTGTATTTATCTTACAAATATAAAAATTTTCACGGCCTGTTAAAAAAAGGGGGGGTTGGGTGAACACGTAGATTTTTTCATATATTTATTCGAGGCTTTTAATATGCACTTTATGAACTGACTGATTATATCAGCATACAATCTAAATCTAGAACAGACACAACATCCAGTCCCCAGCCATTAAACCAACACTGTGAAAGTGGTAACCCACATTTCATCAATGATAATATTTCTTCCGGCTATGCCAGGAATCGATTCTGGAAGCCTTAGCTCAGAATACAGACAGGTGTCGGATATGCAGCATAGAGGAAATCGCGTTGTGTAAAATCTATTATTATTATTATTATTAACGCTGCGTCTTACTACCTGTTCGGCTTACACGCACTTATGCTAATGTGTAATGGTAGGGTGATTGTGAGATGAAATGGAGGACCTACAGTTTAACGTGTGATCCGAACCACGGTGGAGGCCTGGCATTCCCAAAATTCACAAGTGGTGATTAATACACGTCTTGTCAGAGGTGAAGGAAGGGTTTTGTAATCAGATACATCTGTGCCGGGACCGAGGATTGAACCCCGGACCCCAGTACCGAAGTCCGACACCTTATCCCTAGACCACCAGGTCACCGTAAACTCATACAGAAATACAAGTGGGTAAGAAAGACACTGCACAATTGCACTATAGTCACAAAATTTGACTTTATTGGTAAATATTTCCCTCAATATTTACAAACACTAACATTATGTCTAGAATAAAAATTGCTGAAAGTCTTGACCATCGGTTCCTTAGTTCGGATTAACTTTATTAGTAAACATTCTAAAGTTGAATTTTCTTTTTAGTAAATAAAAAGATTTTATGGCCAGCAATTATGACATTTTACTATATTGATATTGTCACTTTGAAGGTATAGATAATATTTATTAAAAATTATAATTGCATATTACAAGACATAACGTGTGAATACATGAAAGTAGATCTAGTAACTCTCCTTAGCTTTAAAATGAGGGTTTTCCTATGAAAATTGGAGCGTACGTATTGAAGCAGCTACTATTTACTGCATTTCACTATTAATAAATGTATTATTACGAATTAATTTTTTATTTTGTTTGTAATTTTCGGACCCGGCTGAACCCCATGGAGTGACTCAACGCAACTTATAAACTATTCATATTTTCTGAATAGTTTAAAATATCTTTAGAGTAGTGGAGTAGGGTACCCAGTAGAGGAAGAGGAGGTTAATATAGATTAAACAAAAACACTTTTATGTGTGGTATAAAATTTAAATTTGGCAAACAGATATAAGGACGTTTCCAGATAGCAAAATATATGTTAAAATTTTTAATTTTTAAGTGGGAGCTTATAGATGGAAAGAGTAGGCTAGATGGGGTGCTAAAAATTTCCAAAACTAATATAAATAACTATTTATCTGTGTTCCCTTAACTTAAATTTGGCAATCAGGTATAACACATAAAAACTATAAACATCTTAAATTTTAAAATTGAATACCGGAAGATGTTGGGGAGGTTTGTATAGTTAGAAAACAAACCTTTAAGCGAAGGTAGACAAGGATGGATCTAAAGTTATCACTTCAAATAAATTATGGCGTATCTCATTTTTAGGGGGAAATGAATCCGGGGGCACTTCACATAAGCAGATATCTCCCATTTTGATCATGTCTCCAAAGCTATTCGAAACACTCAATAGGGTGACCTGGTGGTCTATAGGTCCGGGGTCCGGGGTTCAATCCTCGGTCCCGGCACAGATTTATCTGATTACCAAACCCTTCCTTCACCTCTGACAAGACGTTTATTAATCACAACTTGTGAATGTGTGAAGAATGCCAGGCCTCCACTGTGGTTCGGATCCCACGTTAAACTGTAGGTCCTCCATTTCATCTCACAATCACCCTACCATTACACATTAGCGTAAGTGCGTATAACCCGAACGGGTAGTAAGATGCGGTGTTAATAATAATAATAATAATAATTATAATAATAATAATAATAAAGATACAAAATAGCTTACAGTAGCAAAGTTGTGGGTTTATTAAAAATAAATCATATTTATTTGATATATTTTTATAAAACCATTATTTTTCGAGGTAAAAAAATATATTTTCAAACGGAGCTTAGAGAAATGTAGTTGATTGCTATGCTCTTTGGAGAGAAATGATGTTAATTTTTTCTGAAAAAATGTAACTATATAGATTTTATTTATGATCTTTGGGGGAATATAACAATCTACTATCCATGATATTTCTGCAATAATGTTTATTATTTCGTTTCATTTTGATAAATTGAGGTACAACTTAAAATACACTTCACATTATGTTGGATTTCGAAACTTAAGATTAAGTTTTCAAAAAAATTGATTTATTTTTTACACGATTTTGGAAACTATTTCTCCCCTAAAGGTCGTATGCTTCAGGCAATTTGAGTTTAATATAATCAAGATCTCACGGCCACTAATAACACAGGTGCATTAGGCCAGTAGGATCTCAAATAAAATAACACAATATAAAAATATTTGTTTATAAAATTAAATGTGGTAGCAAGATCACGTCAAATAATTAACTAAAATAATATACGTGTATTTTCGTTTTACATAAATAAAATTTATATCTTCTTTGTTTCCCTTTTACCTCACACAAATTTTTGTTTTTGTGTATCAGTATTGGTTTATTAATGTTTTGATATTTATCGTCCTCGTTACCATCTCGCAGAACTATCAATATCGCTTAAAACCGTGCGCCCACTGCTAATTTCGGGGCGTATCAGTTGATGGTGTTATTAATTCTGCCCTGGCCAATATCGGCTTCCGACGTCGGAGGATCGTGTTCGTGAAGGTAGCATACATAGTGGTGGGTGTGTGGGAAGGGAAGGGGATCTAGAAGGATGCTGAAGGATTGGAAGGGTTTGAAGACCCCCCTCTCGCCTAGTAATTGGGTTAATTGTGCCGTGAAACCGAGCCTTCTAGAAGGTAATCCTTACTACGCACGTGCACAGGGTTTTACTGATATAGCGTTAGGTTTTTAAAGGTAATTATAACTTTAAAAAAAAAGTTTACTCATATTTTTAATGGTTTCTATTTTTAGGAGAGACAAATTAACTAAAATTATTAATAAACAGGGAGTAAAAAACTCATAAAATGAGGATAATCAAGCCAAGGTGTATTAAACATTTGATACAGTAAATCGATACTCCTTGAAAATCCATGGTTGGATAATCTTATGTTTAGCTATGTTCTTAACACGCACATACACACATTCATTTGCATGTATATACAGGGTGTTCCCGGGTTAGACGGCTACACTTGGTAGAGTGGTGGTGAATCAAAAGACTCGAAATGTATTTTGGAGATTTTCTCGTTTTCGCTTACTTTTGGTGCAAACAGCAAGAACTAAATATAAAATTACAGGTAAATACTAAATAAAATATTTTATTTATTTTGTCCAAATTGTCAGCCTCTAGCTCGGAGACAAGCAGTGCCCTATCAATGACAGAACGAGGGGCTGGCCGAGATTGTGTGACTTGATTCTTCACCCGCTTCTGTTATCCTTTGTAGTAATTATTGAAAGTCATTAACAGGCACTTCGGACACTTTTTGCTTGGAGCTCCCCATACAAAAAAATATCCAATGGCGTTGAATCAGGTGAACGAAGAGGCTAAGACACACGTCCAGCATGACCGGTCAATCTTCCAGGAAAATTAATACTAAGCCATTGCCGAGGACTTTTGCAGAAAACTCTGCTTTTATTTAGTATTTTTTTCTGTTGGCGCGGAAAGGAAGTTAAAACGAGTAAATCCTCAAAATACATTTTGAGTATGTTTTTTGATCCACTACCACTTCCCAAAGTTTAGCCGTTTAACCCGGGAACACCCTGTATACACACAAGCAAACAATTTTTCAAATGTAAAAAGCATTTGTTTTTGATGACTTTTGTTAAAAATAACAATTTAAATATAAATTCTAGAATGCTATTATTAGAAGGAATATATACAAACTAAAATTTTATTAATTGATATTTTCAGAGGAGTCGTGTTGTTTACTAGGACAAAAAACAAAAAAACAACAAACCCTCAAGTTTGACATATTTGCAGATTAAAATAAAAGTAACATTAGTTAATTTAGTTTAGTACGTGTTATCAACACAAGGATAACGACGAAGTTTATTTGGATACAAATAAGGACAGCTTAGTAGAAATGTACCCGCATTAGAAAATAAATAGGATTATAACACTAGTGCCAGTTATTTTAGAATGTATATAATTTAAAACTAAAGTAGGATTAACATTAGGATAGTGAGCCTGGATGGTGAAATTTAATATATATTTCATTTCATAATAATTCAAATCAAAAGTTCCCACCCTTAATATATTTCAAATTAATGAATAATTTCAGAATATAAAACTCTATACATCCACATGTGTTAATAAATCTTCACACACACCTGGGTGATCATTTACTTAATTTTTTACTGTTTAAAATGACCCTATATCGTCAGTTTATATTTTACATTGTTCAATATCCTCACAACCCTATTGAAAATACTTGTGAAACATAACTTCGAGAACAGTTTCCCTTTCTTCGTTCTGGAACAAATAGAACATGGTGCACCTTAGAGAAAGAATATTCTAGAAAGATTTCTTTCAAACAATACACGCGAAAAGAAGTCTCAGCTCTTCATTCGGTCCACAACCCTACTGTAGGAATGATCCGCGAATCATTGATTTCTCTAAATTTCACTTGATATTAAACTTTACCATAAAACGGTCCGCGTCGCGCTAATTTATCAAGCTTAAACTGCCGTAAAAAACCATCATGATCATTCCAGGTCATTTGTTTATGTGATTAAATAAAACTAATTTCTTAAAAATAACTGCATTCTATTATAAGTAATAGAAAAACCTGAACTTCATCTTCATCACGCCGGATTCGAAACAAGATCGTAACAAGATGATTTACAGCGAGAGACTCGACCACAATCACAAAAACATCACTAAAATAATCTCTCTTCAATGGTAGGCCATTTGTCTATCCATCTTTCCATGGTCATTTATAATCGTTGAATATCTGAATATTTATTTATGTATAAAGCGAGATTTGTAAACCTCAAAATAACTAGCCATTTTAATCTGGTTTATAATTTACTTTAATAACAGCACTAAAGAATATACTTATGAATGAAAATATCAAATAATACGATTGTCTTTAAGATGTTTCTTATGCCAGGCCGCCACCGTGGTTCGGATTCCACGTTAAACTGTAGGTCCTTCATTTCATCTCACAATCACCCTACCATTACACATTAGCATAAGTGCGTACAACCCGAGCGGGTTGTAAGACGCGGTGCTAATAATAATAATAATAATAATAATATGTTTCATATTTTAAATTGCATATTTTATGAGATATCAAATTTATGAAATAGCCTTTATATCATGAACCTCTTTCTGCTCCAAATAACACACGTCATGAAGTAAGACAAGATTCAAAACGACAAGGAGGCGAGAGGTGGTAATCCCGTTGTGTCTTATAACTACCCTAAGGGTGCGAGAAAATAACCCTCTGCTCAGTGTAATTTGATGTTCGGTGGTATGTTCTGTGTGTGTGCTTAGAAGCAGAGGGGTTAAATATATATATATATATATATATATATATATGTGTGTGTGTGTGTGTGTGCGTGCATAGGATGTTAAGTTAAAAATACCCTATTGCAGTTTGGTTATAAAGTGTATGCGATTTAATTTAATTGGAATAGTTAGGCTATATGTAATGGTTTGCACCCCTGACGCTGATCGGAGGCGTTTAATCCAGATCCAGAGCAATGGAAATAAGGTTATTACACCCTTATATTTTTCCATATTGTTTCTAGGATAATTTCTGCACACTTTCCTATAAATTCACCATTATCATCATACTCTTTTATTATTTAATGTGTACAGTCACAAGAGCGAATCGTAAGACGCGTCACATAAAAATACTTATTTGAATACTTAATTTATATTATTTTTTAAGGGAGTTCAATACACAATTGGGACTATTAGCATCCGGGTTCGCACTCCCGTGAACACTAAATCAATCTCTATCAATATAAAAACCATATTAGCTCAAGTATCCTTTTTATTTTCGACTAGCTTCAAGTAAGTATCTGACGTCATCCGGGGAAAGTTAGTGATCCAATGAAATTTCTGTTTGGGGATGAAGTCAGATGCAAATTTTTTTTAATAAAAAATCCGTGCTGTATTTAGAAGCAAATTCGGCATTTGAAGTAAATATTCCTCCTTGATAAAGTTAGATATAAAATAAATGCATGTTATATTCATTAATACATTTAGAGATTGATTAGTGACTTAGAAATATTGTTGGTGATAAAGTTACATGTACAATAAATTGTATATAGTAAGATGCCAGCCGCATCCTGATAGGCTAAAACTGTTATAAAAGTAGTGTAATGTATGGGCTGTTGGAGATCATTCAGCCCAGCGCTACTATCCCTCCCATCTCACCCCCGCACATACACATTACAGTATATAGATTATTTACAAGTACTATAGGCCTATTGTAGTCTCAACCTTTCCCCTTCCAGTACCTATGTTATTTGTGTATGCGTCTTATCTGATATGTATTGTCTACCTCGTTATATTAAAGTATATTATTACTTAGTTAAAGTGTCAGCTTTCATTCCTTAGGCACAACTTTATTTCCCCTTGATAAGACGGATGGTGACCTGGTGGTCTAGGGGTAAGGTGTCAGACTCCTGTGCTGGCGGCCGGGGTTTGATCCTCGGTCCCGGCACAGATTTATCTGATTTCCAAACCCTTCCTTCACCTCTGACAAGACATATTGTGAATGTGGGGAATGCCAGGCCTCCACCGTGGTTCGGATTCCACGTTAAACTGTAGGTCCTTCATTTCATCTCACAATCACCCTACCATTACACATTAGCGTAAGTGCGTACAACCCGAACGGGTAGTAAGACGCGGTGCTAATAATAATAATAAGACGGACTTTTTGTAACTCAGACAGATCCCCCATCCCATACCCTTTAGTACGAGTTATCGAGTGTTGACTCTACCAATGTATTTGAAATTATATAAATACTCTATTGAGTACTTAGTGAGAGCCACTATAGATATAACATTAATTTTACAAAATAGGCCGAGAGACCCATTTTAAAGTTTTCTCAAATATTGAACATATTTTAAGACTTTCGGTGTTTGTGTCACACTGTAAACATATAAACAAATAGGCTATACTTTCTATTTTATATGTTTGCTGAAATAAATAAGTGCACTGGGCTTGATCCCAAAACGCTAGAATAAGAACCACCTGAAATTTATTGAAAAATGGAGCTCTATGTTTTAATATAACTCTCCGAATGATATTCAGATACAATATTTGAGTTTTTACAAATGAAAACAACACAAAATTAGATTTCTTCTTCCAATAAGCTAACGATATTAATATGGGATTCTATTGTGAACACTTACACATACAAATATATATACACACATACATGTATACAACATACACTCTTTCATACGTAGGTACTTACACACATATACATACATGCATACATACATACATACATACATACATACATACATACATACATACATACATATATACATACATATATACATACATACATACATATATACATACATACATACATACATACATAATTACATACATACATGAATACGTACATACATACACACACATAAATACATACATGCATACATACATACATACATAATAAATAAATACATACACACATACATAGATATATACACACATGCATATATGTGTGTGTATTTGATGGAGACTGAGAGAAGAGCTCGCTGGTTTCAGAGAATGGTGACCACGGAAGTGGAAGAATTAGATTGCTCCGCGGCTACGTGTGTGTCTGGCAAGAATAATTTGGTCCCGTCTTTGTTTGCGCGCGGAGACTCCGAGCGGGGGTTAACGACGTGAGGGTTGGTTGTTTTGTGGGTGAAGCACAGTAGCACAAATGACATAATCTTCCTCGTGACAACAATTGATAGACAGACACTACGAAGGTGCATCATCATGTCAAAGTGTTAAGGTGTAGAGCGTGTGATGGGGGAAAGGGTTGGTAGAGTGGAGAGAATAAAAGAGAAAGATGACATGGATATTTTAAGGGTTCCGATATGGAAACATTTTGATATTAAGTTATAATTTTAAAATTTTCTGTGAGTTATGCTACATTTAACGAGGACAATAAATTTAACTGTTGATATATTAGATAATTTTTAGTTCGAAAACTGTTTTTTATATGAAATTATTAATTAATTTAGTGACTTTGAAAGAATCGGTAAAGTTGATATTCACATAATATTAAACGAGCTAATAAAGAACATGGACAAACGTATCTAGTTTACTAATGTCCGGAAGGTCTGGTTTTTAAATATTTTTATTATATAGAGGGGGGTGTCCAGTGATCTGGAAAACCGGGAAAAGTCATGAAAAAGTTGGGGTATTATATCATATTTCTGGAACTTTCCCATATTCACTAAAATAAAATAAGAAACTTTTATTTACAATAGTCAAAATAACATTATTTTTCATTTAATACTCACCGTGAATCTATTTTAACACGGTTGTTTCTGTTGAGTAAACTAAGCTAAATTCTCAAATTTAACTTGTGAGTGATGTCTACAGTCATTCCGTCCTTCAACTGCGTTTCTTTAGCCAAAATTGAGTCAAGGTTATGCACATGCACAAAATAAATCAATTACATCAAAGGAAGAATTAACTAAAAATAAGAATGTATCTATTAACAATTTTAAACTTTACTGGTGTAAGATGATTTTAACCCATAACTTTAGGATGAAGTCCTTTAACCCCTTTATTTAGTTAAATAGTTTCAAAATGTGTATTTGTATAAAAATATTATTATATCAAGTTGTGATCTAATAAAGTAAATTATGTAAAATATAGTGACTGGAAAATATAGAAATTGGCACTGTAAAACCTGGAAAAGTCAGGGAAATTTAAAATAATTTATAGTTTGACTGGACACGATGAATAACTATTCTCTACCCCAATATGGACATATTTCTTCGAACTCTGCTTTCATCTTCCTTAAATCTTTAATGTAACTGTGATGATAGAAAACAAAACAAAAAAACTTACATATTCGTCGTTCTTGTTTCTCAATATTAAAAATATACTCATGGATGAACTGTAGTCCCTGTATTCCTTTTTTGGTCAATGTTTACGCATTTTTGTTTACAGTGTTCTGTTCAGCTTGGATTTTGATCATAATAGAAGAGTTGATCCTCAGGATGAGAATTCATGTAGATAGCTCTAGTTTTAATCACGGGTTGTTTGCTATTTAACCATCATTTAGGAATAAATCAAATGTGGAATTAGTGATTAGGACTTGTGTTTTTTGTATTTTTTTGAAACTTTATTTTTACATAATACATAATAAACATAATTGTATAATTAAGATAATTCAATAATATCAACAAGATACTTTCCTGAAATGAGAAAAGCCTTGGATAATTCTCCCGAATGGGTAACTACCCCAATCGTCACCAGTTTCAGTAAGTTAGACTTAAGTTAGGTTTAAGTGTTTCTACTGGTTCCACACTCTCGTACTCACTATCAACATTATCTTATTTCATCGGGACATGGAAAGAGCCTCCACGTAAAGTATGAACGATTAGTACATTCGAGTGTCCTCTGGGCAACGGTACTGGCTAGTTCCCACAAATTGGGCTAAGAATGATGTAGCCCAGACGCGCCATTTTATTACTTCCCCCTTCTTTATCCTCGCGACTTTCTTTGTTCAAGCCATCATTCCGTTCTCAAGTGTGCCTTCATGGCTGACCGGATGGAGAAATAGCTTCAGTCAATGTCGATAGTCCCTGTAACACTTCTTGCGCTTTGATGAAAGGGCTAGTTTTGTTGGAACTGAGGGCGGAAATAAGCTGGGAGGGGGATTTGCCTTCCACTCTTTTGATTGAGTTACTTGTGTTGTGTGTTGCGTGCGAGAATTCAACCGGTAGTTTCTGCCACTGACGTGGGGTTTTTTAAAAATAAAAAAATTCATACCGGAATCTGAACAGTTGCGGATATTGGTGGCAACAGTAGAACGTTGCGATACTATCGGTGGGGAGAGGGAGGGGTAGAAATCTTAATGGGTTATTTTATCGGGGCTGTATGACAGAATTTGTGGGGAATGGCGGAAATGAATAGCAGTAAAAATAAATTAAATCATGAACGCTCGTAGTTTTGACAGTTAGTGAATTTTTACTCGCACCTATAAAAATAAGAGGGGAAAACAAGTAGAAACCAAGTCAAGTCAAAACTAACTCCACGTAAATGATAGCTTATGTTAGTACATAATCTACAAGCTAAACTGAAATAGTTTTGAAGTTTTATAAACAATTAGAAAACTAGCAGTTCTGTAAACAGAAGACCTCTTTCCCTCCATGTTCTTATCGTTACTAAAGTCTTAAGATTTCTCTCTGGATTTTAAGTTGATAAGTCTCCTTAGTGATAAAGTTAAATTTAACAAATTAACACTATAGGCTATTCAATAGTACATTACAACCCGCTTCGATGGCCACATAGTTTGAGGTGCTACTCTTGCAATAAACTAGACTGCCGATAATGGGGAGATTGTGGTTTGAACCTGGTCAGGTGTACTGAGGGTGTTATTTCCCTAAATAGTTTCTCTTGCTTTCTCCATGAACATAAGGGTAAACTTACTTTGAATTCAACCAAACCCATCCACGTTATTAGTACATAAGCGTTTATCACGAATCTGTAGTCAGACGTGGTGCAAAAAAAAAAAAAAAGATATTATATCCATATTTAATAACCGTGGCTCACGTCGTTTAAGACATCAGTCTCACAATATATAAAAATACAATATATAAAAAATACGCCATGGATACTCAATTAATTGGACAATTACTTATAATCATAAATTCAAATCACTTGGGATAAGCTACTAAACAAAAAACCCTTTTGAGTGGCAATCTAAGGGTATAAGAAGGGTACATAAATCGTTTGGCCTATGTTCAAAGAATATCTCTACAAAATTTTGTTTAAATTGATCAACGCATTTGGAAGTTATCACGGAATAAGCAAACGTACAGTTTTTTTGAGAGGCCACCATCTTGTACATATTTGTTAGACCTAGGTTCAAAGAATGCCCCGGTCGATTTTGTTAAATTTGGTTCACGCATTAAGACAGTAATCGCAAAACAAATATTCGGACTGAAAGACTACACACAAAAAAGCCCAGTTAAAAGCAAAGCACCATATCTTACTACCCGTTTGGGTTGTATGCTCATGTATAAAGGTTTAAATCTCGGCCTAATGCATTAGGACGTATCTCAACGTATGGATTACTTTGGACCTACCATGCTAATGCCAGTTCATTTACTCTAATTTACTTTAACAGTCTCCAACACTTAAAATAAGTCATTAATAGCATGAGTGTTGACCACTAATGTGGAAATTAATTAATTATTGCATTCACAGTAAAATATTTTGACATGTATAATTTTCATTATTTTGGTTCTAATTCATTTATATTTTTTATACAAATAAATTATGTAAAACAACTTCAAAGCCAAGGTAGTCTATAGTAGTACGCTTTATTTTACACACCTGATTCAAGTAATTAGGTATTTACTAATTGAAGTCCAAAAACTTTGTTAAGAAGTGTTTCTAATGAACCAGTATCAATTCCAAGTAAGGTTTAAATCATATTATTAGTGAAAAAGGGCTTATCCTCCAAAAAAGTTGTGGCCATTCTAAACTTAAGTACGCTTGTAAGTAGTGTGGTGATTCACCTGTAGTCAAACATGTCTTCTCTAAATATGTTGTATAGCCTTCCAACCATTTAACCAACGTTTTTCAGCAGAGATTTATTTGTGGGAAGGTAATCTTTTAATGAAATGAGAACTAACACATGATCATATTCTATAACCAAGTAAAAAAAAAGAGATATTTGTCTTACTAAAGTAAATTTATTGGTAATAACTTGAGAGGAAAAACCCATTTTATATTTTCTGACACCTTAAGGTTCCAAAACAGCTATATTTCTTCTAGATAAAACAAAGTAATTCTGGAGGATCGAAGCTACTTTATTTTTTACCTATATTAGAATTTTATAGTTAAATTGTCGCGTCATCAACACACTGTGTTATCTGCTCCTTGTCAGTCATAAACTATTTGTTGTTTTAGTGGATTTATTTACCGTAACTTGTAGTTTTACGATCATACTGTTTTTAGACTGATATATCGTCTAACCAAACGAGTAATGTAACCATAAAACCGGGATTATCTTATATTAAGTATTACTTCCGACCCAGTTTATGGTGCGTACGGGAGCAATAAGTCGTAAGAGGACCGGCTTGATAATCGTGATAAATTTCGTGCGGATATTACTATTATGATTAATATTTATATTAACATTACCCTGGATTGTTATCACTTACAGTCCAATTTTCACAGGAAGAACCTGATTTGATGACTATAAAAACTACTAGATCAACTTTCATGAATACATATATCAAGTCATGTGATCTTCTGCTGTCACTTTTGATAGAGATTGTCAGTATTTATAAAATCACACTAATTAAAAAGTAAAATTTGATCAATGTAGGCCACAAAAATGTTAATATGTTCTCAAGTGACTTTCTTAACAAAATATTATTGTACAATATCTAGTAACTGTGTAGTTTATATTGTTTTATGGTGTTGGGGAGTTCATGGTTCGAATTCCGACTGGATTATACAGAGATGTTTTTATTTTATAAATTATGGCTTTACACTCTCCTCCTCCGCAAATGCGGGAACTTTATTTGTATCCTATTTTCTTTATTCCCACCCAATTTTAGTATGAAGATATCTTGGATGTGTAGCAAAACGTGGTTCACAAGGAATTTTTGTAAAGTATAATTCAATAATTAATTACAGCTTTAAGCCACTTGAACACTTTTACTTGAAAATACAGCACAAGAAGGGTGAATTTCAAAGAGCTATAACATTGCCTTTGTAAAGTAATCCAATATAGCGTACAACTGGTCTAAGGCGTAAGATTCGTATTTCATATTCCTATTGACGTTTAATAGAAGGCACCAGGATTAGGTCTTTTACAAGAAATGTATTACTCTTAACTGTTCTGTAATCGTCCCTCTCTAATATCGTGTACTTCATCTAAAATATCTTCCTCACTCCTACCATAAAAACTTTAATAACCCTAGCTTTAAATACACTAACTAAAAATAGTTATAATCCCTGCGGAGACATCGTAAAACTATAAACACATTTTTTTTAAATGTGTAAAAAAAATTAATGTAGCCTGTCAGGAATGAACCTTGACCTCTCACGTCAGTATCAATAGATACAACCTAGGGGATATATTTTATTATTTTGTGAACCACCCTACTGTCAAGGGGAATATTCACGTATTGAAAAAAAAAGTTCAACTTTCACCCAGTCTTGAAAGGGGCCTTTCTTCTGGAGGAGAAGGTGGTAAGACCACTTTTCTTGCATCCCAATACCCCCTTCCCCCTCCCCCCCCCCCAAAAGGCATTAATAGCATGAGCTGTGCACATAGCACAGGCAGTATAACACGATGAATGCAGTGAGGTCACTTAGGATTTCGCACTCGTTGTCATATAGTTCCTCTAATGTTCCAAGAGATCATTAAATTTATATGCAAGTAAAATAGTTTTATCTTCCCCGGGAGATCTGAACTTATGCAATTACATGCCAAATGGCGGTACTCTAGAAAATTATAGGAAACATTGTCTTCCTCGCATGCCCTTTATGTATAGTAAAAGTAAAGTTTCGCTTGTCGAAGCTAAAAATGACAAGGATGTAACAATAATTCGTATTATATTTTAAAATATTCTATTTTAAGGCTGGATGGAAGGGGACGCAAGAAAAGGCCAGTGATTTTTGAAATTTTTATGACAAAACATTTTTTGGTCAAAAATAAATAAATGTTGCTTTTCAGTACAAACATAGAATTTAATTTTCTTCACGTAGTGACCTCAAAACTTATTTAATATATATCAAGGGTGTCCTGGAATTTAATGACAGCTTTTTGTCTTAATTTATCTTTATCTTTATAGATATTCAACAATTGTTGATATCACCATGTGAATAAAATTAAACTCTTATGTTTGTTGTGGAGCAATATTTTATTTATTTTAGCAATAAAAATGTTTTGCCATAAATACTGCAAAAAAAAACACTGACCTTTTCTCGCTTCCCCTTCTATCCCACCTTGCCTTGCCCTTCTATACCACCGAAGGAGCTTAATAACACGGTAGCTTAAGGGAGAGAGTGCTTAAGTATCCCCTACTGTCTCGAGATCTCGGAGAACTACGGCAAATAAGTTCACTGAACCTGAGAACGTTTGTTGTGGCTTTCATTTTTCACGACCCAGTACTCCACTTGTTTATTATTTGGGTTCCATTTATATCTTGTGTACAGATTCCATTTTCCTTGTCATATTTTTTCCTAGCTTTATTTGTTTAATTTCAACCTCAGTGGTCTTGAGGTAACGTGTTTGCCTCAGGATCCAATGAGTGTGGGTTCAAAATCAGCCGGAGTCAACCGATTTTTAGAACTATATATAAATCCTTAGCACAACTTCCTTCGGATTGGAAATAAAGCCGTTGGTCCCATATTGATTATGGCATGTAAAAAAGAATCCTGGAAGATGTTGATAAAATATCTTTCCCGGCCAAATATTTAGGCCCTTTCGTTCTCGTTAATAGAAACTCTCGTGTACTGATATAAAATTGGTCGATTCGGAAAGTAGATCTTAAATAACTTAAATAAATAAAAAAAAGTATTTATTAGACTTTTTATTTGTAGCTAATTTTAAGGCGAAAAGTTAAAATTATTATTCTTTGAGTGTGGTGCGATGATCGAGTCTGTGATGGCGTGTTGTTAAATTCTAATACCAACTCTCCTATATATTATTTCTGTTGTCAATATCCCTTTTTCTCAACTAATACAAAGCCTACATCGATGAATAAGGTATCAGTGGACAGGATTTTTTACCGACTTCTGACATAGCATACTCAGTTTACGTTAAAACACACCGTTTCTTTAAAATATAAGTTAAAAGAAAAATCTAACAATATTTTTGTATCAAGTACCAAAAATAAACTCTCTGCTATTTTGTGTACACACTTCGCTGAGTATTTAATTTCAACAACCCAACAAAATACCGAATCATTATTTTTTGGGGATGTGGGGGAAGGTTGAATGTGCGAAAGTTTCGCAAGGGTTTACTGATATACGAGTACATATAGTAACAATATTTTTTAATTTTGATTTATAAGAGAGTAATTAAAATCGCCGTTTGATTTTTTTTACGCGGCAACTTATTAATCTTCTGGGTTATATACATTACAATATTAGGTTAGGGAGGAGGAATTTATAGCTTTAAAGTAAGTGTATCCCCATTTGCTTGGAAGGAGAGTAGAAAACAATTAATACTCAAACCACCCTGAGTATAGCTGACAGCAATTGTTTACAGGTAAACCAGACCAAACGAAACTGACGATTAATTCATTAATGGAATAGGAAAATACTAATTTTATTTCACTAAGCTTCCTAATGCTTCACTTGGTAAGAGTAAATAAAAAGTCAACATATAACAAAAGTATAATCGGCGCAGACAGTCGGATTTGAGTCTTTGCCTTTCAGTCAACAAGCTGGGTGTGTTTCTCTATCGTTTTGGTAAGTTTTTAAAATTTCTTTATTAACCGTACCTGGCATATCACATGAAACGAAAGCATTAACAAATTTAAAAAACTTACTAGGTTATTAAAATAAATTTACCAAACGCTAAAATAAGATATCAACAATTCATACATTAATTTGTAAATGAGTTTTTGAAATATTTATTAATTAGTAATAACAATTAGGAATATTAAAAAAAAAACATTTTCTTGCAATTAACACACTAGTTTACTTTTACTTTGAAAACTCTAATAGCTTAAATATCTGTACACATTTGCTGCTAAATTTCAGTTATGTAAAGCATTTGGCGTATTTTTTTATTATTATTATTATTATTATTATTATTATTATAATTATCTTAATACCCATTTGGGTTATATGCACTTACACTAATGTGTAATGGTAGGGTGATTATGAGATTAAATGGAGGACCTACAGTTTAATGTGGGATACGAACCACGGTGGAGGCCTGGCATTCCCCACATTCACAAGTTGTGATTAATACACGTCTTGTCAGAGGTGAAGGAAGGGTTTGGTAATCAGATAAATCTGTGCCGGGACCGAGGATTGAACCCCAGACCCCAGCACAGAAGTCCAACACCTTACCCCTAGACCACCAGGTCACCTTTATCTCATATTAAATTAATGTAATTAAAAGAGAACACATTTGCAATTATTTTTTTTGAAACGACAAAGGAAATTTTATGACAGATGTATTGTTACATTAAATAAAATAAAAAAAGTTAATAGCACGTAAATAAATATGATTTTTAAAAAGCGGAAACATGACAAGATAATTATCACTACTCAGGAAAAAAATGTCAGACATGATATGAATTAAGCACAAGGTTCACAATAAATGAATGAGATTTTCTTTTTTTTTTACTAGCTTGAAATTGCGTGTGTGTTTTTTTTTTTTCGAGGTGTTCCCCTCCATACACCCGTCTAACCCCGCCGTGACTGAGAAACTCTCGTAGACTTCTTTACCTCATTCCACCCCTACCCACACTTGGCAAGCACTCAGGTTGTCATCTTCGCCCAGGGAATTCCGTAGCCTCCCTTTATATTAAATCTCCTGCCTTATCAAACCTTGATCCCTTGGACTCCTATCCAGGAATCCTCGGTTAACCTTCCTGCTCCTTCCCCCTCTCCTCCATCCCCCCCCCTCCTTCTTCAAACACTTTTCCAAGCAAACGAGTAATTGAAAACCTCCGTGAGAAAACCGTATGAATCACAAACTGTACAAAAACCATCCGACTCGTACCATTCTTAGATATATTTTTAATAAAGCACTAAACGAGAACTTTCTTAAAATACAATTATACCATCATACGTCTTAGAGACTAACTTAACTCTCCTTATAATGCTCAAAATTTCACAAACAGCCTGCGAACATGTGAGGCAAGTTAAACGGTTTCTAACATAATGATATTGTATGTGTTAGCACAGCTATTTGAATTTTAAATTAAATTAAACTTTCAATAAAGATATGAGTTAACTATAACCTTTGTAATAACAGGACCTGGATTTTGATGACTTAAAACTGATCAAAAAATTACCTATAAAATGAGATAAATATTCTAAAGAATTACTTAAAATATTAAAAAAAAAATGACCTATTACATATGAATAAAGAGTCGTAATAAGTGCAAACGACTAAATCACACACGTATTAAACAAAACTAGAAAATACATATGCAATGAAACGCCTTTAACAACTAAACTCGTGGGTTCTGCTAGATATAATATTGATTTACAAAAATATCATCGACAAATTTATCTTCTCTTTCGGACAATAATTGTTTGTTGATAATTTTATGCATTTATAAAATATCAATAGTAACATACTTTTTCAACATAAATACCTAAAAACGACTTAAAATTTCCTTTAAAATGCTTAAAAATAACTCTAAATAGACGTAAACCAAGAAAATATGATAGTGAATTCCAAAATGACTTACAAAATATACATTTCTACAATCGGGGGATCAGGAAAAAGAGTTTATATACTTCTGAACATTGTCTGTGATGTATCAATAAAAATATGACATAGCATCAAAATCTGGGCTCTGGTAATATATATTCACTTATTTATTGATGTTAGTAACCCAAAAATGACCATCTCTCTGATCTATAGTTCATGGCTATAGTTCATGACTGATCCCCGGAGCTTCTAGATCTCTCTGTGATGCAGTGGGTCTGGAACGGGGACAAATTCAGCCTCGTGAGGACAAATGAAGAGCTACTTTAATGAAGAATTAGCCTCTCCAGTCTAGAAAACTGAAATTAACGGTTGGTGGGCTCGTTGGGATGGACACAATCGTGGCATCGTCCATCGGCAAACTCTGGGACCATCTGTACCAACAGACGGTGGTTGCTAGTTTGGTTTAGCTCTCTTGTAGAATGACTCCATGGAGTTAAGGTGGGTTTGGAAGGGTTAAACGGAAAAGCCAGTGTTTATCCAGTTTTTATAGCAACACATTGTTTTGGTCAAAATGAATAAAAGATTACTCCATTGCAAACATAGAGTTTAATTTTCTTCACATGGTGACCTTAACAGTTGTTGAATATCTGTAAAGAGTGTTCTGGAATTTAATAACAACTTTTTCTCTTCATTTAAAAAGTTTGTTAGATAATGTCACTATGTTCATGACAGGTATTCAACAACTGTGGATATCATCATGTGAAGAAAACTAAACTCTAAGTTTGTACTGGAGCAATATTTTATTTATTTTGGCCAAAACAATGTTTTGGTATAAAAACTGAAAAAACACCGTTATTTTTTCGCGTCCCCTTGCATCCCACCTTAATAACTAAGAAATAACATTTTAAAAGCTGCATTGTAAACAATGTATGTACCTTTTTTTAGCACCACGTCTTACTAACCGTTCAGGTATGTAATAATGACGCTAAGGGTTTTAGTGATTAGGAAGGTTATATTTAGTGAAAGTGTACCCACATTTTCGTAAGGGAGAGTGAAAACCCATTTTGTAAAAGTCCCCTCAATACACCCGACCAAGGTTCGCACTTCAATCTCCCTGTAATCAGCAGTCCTGTATACTGCGAGAGTAGCACCTTAGACCATGCGGCCACCAGAGCAGGTTGTTAATGTATTGTACATCCTAATATTCATGTATTAAAATTCCTGAAGGTATGCTTTATGTACAAAATGTTGGTGTGTTTTTCACATAGCTAGTTTGTAATTCGTGTGCTTGGAGATTTTTATCAATCCTTTATTTAAACTAAGGAAAAATAATTAATTTCTCGAAATTTAAGGAAGAACACAAACTCATACTTGTATAAATCATGGAAAACAATCATTTATAGCATAATATTGAAATGAAGTCCTTGATGGTTCAAAATAAGGTTTACCAACCATTATTATAGCCAAGCCTGTATTTTCAAAGAGCCGACTTTAATATAAACGAACCTTACTTTAATTTTTTAAGATATTAAAAGTTAAAAAATATATAAATAATTAAAATCTTTGGCGATACGTCTGTGTTTATAGCGTGATGTATTTGTTGGTTCATTTATGTGATCGTGTAAACCATGTCGTTTGTATTAATTCGCGACGCGTTGTAGGGTACCTATTATATTTTACAGCACATTTTCTGGGTATTTATGCGTGTAGAGAACGTGCAACGAATGTTAAACTTCATCAAGATATAGCAAAACCAGAGATAGGTATGTAATATATGACACAGCCGTAATGAATAGGGACAGTTCTAGGATTACTACCCTCCAACAAAGCTTCGAGTACGCACATACTACTTTTTGTACATTAATCTTCATAAACGTATTTCAGTACTGTTCAATTTTCTCTCTCACGTATTTAAAAGAAAGATAATTATACTAATTTAACTTCGTACCACCTTATACAATTGTACTGCTATAAATTAATTATAACAACGCAACTGTTTACAAAAGTAATGTATTAGTTTTGTTGAATGTTAATTCACCCATTACATTTTTAAGTCAACTTTATAAATAATCTAACTTTAATTTATGTTTTCACCAAGTATTAATAAACCCATTCAGGGTATACTAATGTATTAATTAAACTAGTTAAATCGGGATTATGAGGGTGGAATTTTAGAGGCAATGTACCCGAACATGCGTAGATGGAAAGGGGTAATCCATTTAGGAAAATTCAGTCTTGGTTCACCCAACTCAGGCTACGAACCTCGTTCGCTTCGTCACCATTAAATCAGTATAACAAGATTGTGATGCGTTAGAGGTTAGACCGTGTGGCCACAAGTACAGGTTTAAACATATTTACTAATTGAACTAAACACATAATAATCCCCATTAATATGTCTAGCAGATAGTAAGTTTGGGGGTGAGCGTCCAGAAAAAGACTAGTCACTTATAGATGAGATGGAAAGCTTACATTTGAAAGGAATGTAAAAGACTACCCCATTTTACCATAAATATTTAAAAACGGAAAAATTTAAAAATGGGTCTTCAGGAAATGATGTTGTAATGAGGGGTTAATTAAAAATCACTTTTTAGATGAGCTAAAAAATTAAGTTTTGGCAGACAGAAAGACAACTCTAAATAACCAAATACATATTTTTAAAATATGAAGTTTCTCTAAGAATGAATTGGAGAAAAGGAGGTGGGGTATTGAGAGAATTCAAAACTTCAATTTTTTTTATCAGTGTGTTGTAAAATTTAAATTTGGCAGGCAGCTAAAGGTGCCAGTCCAAATAATTAATGTAAAATTCCGAAAATATTACATTTATAAATGGGACCTCGGGAATTAGGAGAGGGGGAGTATAAATAAAACAATAATTTTTAGGTGTGATAGAAAATTTAAATTTGCCAGTCAGGTAGAAGGTCAACTACAGAAAACCAAGTAAGTTTTAAAGATTGTAATTTCAAAAAGGTATGCAGAAAAATGGGGGTTGGTGGGAGGAGTTAAACATTTAAAAAACTACATTATTAGGCCTACCAGTGTGATAAAAATAAAAATAGGTGTGCTAAAAAATTTAAAATTGACAAGCATATAGACTCAAGTTGAAAAATAAATCTAAAAATTTGAACTTTCAAAGTGGGAGTTGAAAAATTATTTGTTGAAGAGGGGGGTGGAGAGGAGGGGCTCATCGTTTCTAAAACTAAAACGGTCAACTACATTTGTGTGTGGTGGAGAATCGAAATTCGTTTAACAAATATAGAGAACACTCCAAATAAACTTAAAAGTAATAACATGTTAAATTTTCAAATGAAATTCATGTAATTTGGGGTGGGGGATAAGGATAGAAAATAACTTTTGGATCAAGTATAAAATTAGATGTTATCAGACAGTTATTGGATCTTATAATTTAAAATTTCTCTGAATGAATTAAAAAAGGGGGTTTCAAGATTTACAAAATCAATGGGAACAACTACTTATCGCTTTGGTAGAAAACTGAAATGTACACCAAATAACTATAAAAAAAATCTTAAACATTTAAATTTTAAAAATGAATAACAGAAAATTTGATAAAAAGAACTTAAGTGTGGTAGAAATATGAATATGTCTGGAATGTAGAGAGATAACTTCAATTAAACAAATACATGTTAAATAATAGTTATTTCTAAAAGAGTGCAGGAAAAATGGGGGTCTCAAAATTGCCTAAACTAAAAAATAATTAACTTCCCGCAATGTTATACGATTGACATTTTGTCAGACAAGTATAAAGACCACCTCAAATAGTAAAAAACCTTACAATTCTTAAATTGAAAAATGAAGCAGTGGAAAATGGGGAGGACAGGTTACCTCTAAATTTCCAACTCTAATATAAAAAGCAGTTTTGGAGAGGAGGAAGGTAGAAAGTGAAATTTGAATGTGAGTAGATACACCTTCCCGTAAAGCCGAATGATGTCTGAGCATATGGTAATTTAAAATTGAAGTTTGGTAAATGGAAAATTTATATTACAACTAATATGTAACACTATTTTCAATGTGATTAAAAGTTGAAATTTGGTAGTCACATAAAAACATACAAAATAGCCAAATAGGTTTTAAAATTTCAAATTGCTTATGTGGGAACTATAAAAGGTGGGGGTAATTATTTCACATCCTTCCAAAAGAACTAGAGAATATACTTTTCGGCATGGAAGAAAAGTTAAATTCAACAAGTTGGTAAAAGGACCACCCCACATAACCATAAAATTTGAAAATTTTCGAATAACAAAATCATATCTCAAGAAATGTGAAGACAGGAGCCTAAAAGTTCCTAAATTAATAGAAAAAAAATTCTAGATATGGTGGGAAACTAAATTTATAAAGGGAAAAATAGTCTAAAAATAAACTATTTCAAAAATTAAAGATTATCTTAGAGTGGATTATTTAATTTTGTGAATACATGGTTACAAATAGAAGGATAAACTATCGCTTATCTAGGAGTGACGTAATTATTTAAATAATTAATATCAGGTGACAAAGCTTGGGAGCCTTAATTCTCTTTGGGAAATAATGATTCTCAATATTTAATATATTTTTGTAAAAGAGTCTACTATTTCATTTATACTTTTTGGAGAAGTATTAGGCTCTTTTTTCTAAAATATTTCAGAAAAAATTTATATTACTTCGTTTCACTTACATTAAGATCGTGCTTAGGTACAGATTGCGTTGTTTGTGCGCTCACTTGTGCACTCAGTTTGTGAACTAGAAAATATTATATTTCAAAGATTTGTTATTTTAATATTAGCTAATTCCCATAATAGTATTTGATTGTCATAGCTATTTCACGAGTATATATATGAAGTGACTATCAAAATGATGGCAGCTGGATGTTGAACGTCCCAATTTGATATTGTTTGATGAGGCTTAACTAATCGAATAACGGTTCAAACTGCTGGTTTAAAAGAATTTAAAAAAATCTACGACGTATAAATAATTGTTTTAAATAATATTAACTAGGTGTAAAATACTATCATAGTGCAAAAATTAATCTAACTTTAATGATAAGAGCGAGAATATAGTTTTACACGATTATATTTTTAATCATGGTATGTTAAGAACGAAAATGATCAATTTTAATGTCGTTTTATAAAATCATATTATTTAAATTGATATACTTTATCATTTATTACTAATATTGATTTTTATTAAACTTAATCGTAAAATGAAGCAAACCAGATGAAATGTGCTTAAGACAAATGTTTTTATATGTATAAAATTAAATAACTTTATTATTGTTGAAAGGTAAATTAGATAACCTTCCTTTTATCATTCTTAAAAAATATATTTGCAGCAGTACTTGGGAGAATTAATTGTCCGTAGTAATAAAAACTGTTTTAAATGGGATTAAAAAGTTATTTGTGTTCCTAATTATAATTTGGGGAAAAGATATAATAATGAAGATGAATTTTTTCCACAATTTATTCTTTGGTGGAGCTAACTCCTAAAGATTATTCTAGGATTTAGACAGGTGCTGATCACTTTCCTTGTCGCAGGAGACATGTTGAAAAGGAGTTTTCTTTGCTAAAGAGACCGGGTGTGTTCAATCGCTTTCATAATTTGTGACGTCCTTATTTACCCGCCCCCTCTGGCTTGCACCAACACCTCTTAACACACGTTCCATTCTGCTCACTTTTAGAAACTGGCGACATTTTGCTAATTGAAATTTAAACCTCACAAAGTATTCTGTAGTTCGTGAGCTCATGGTTGGTGAAATTATCTTTTAAGAGGGTAGGAATTTTTAAGTTAGCACGAACATAATCTCTATCTAAAGATTGTACTCTTCTAACAAACTTAGACATTTATTGACTAATGAGTGTATAAAAGATAGCATAAACTTTTAGATGCCCTTATAATTTAGTGCTGTTTGCCACATACACATGCTAAATAGTGAAATAATATTTTAAAATATAGTTAAATGATGTAAAGAGTATTTCAGTATTACAATAAGGATCGGCATGGCTAACTCAAGTTATCAAAACGGTAACCTGACAAGAGCTTGGTAATTTTTTACTTTGAATGTTCAAATAATTCAGAACAAGGGTTATCATAGCTTTATATATTATATATGTTTATATTAAATATAAATCCGTAATCTCTCTGTATACCATATATAAAATAGAGATACAGGAGTTATCAAAATTGTATGTGTATATTTATATGTTAAATATAAATTATATATAAAGTTATTATTTCCCTCTACCATTTCTAAATATACAAAACAAGAATACAGGAGTTATCATACTTTATATATATATAAATATATTTATTTATTTGTAGTAGGTGTTCTGTCTTACGACATGTCCAATCATTTTTCAATGAAATTAGACCGCCAATGTGACTTGTCCTCTGCCTCCTCTCTTAGCGCCCTACATTTTCTTCTTCCCTTCATGTCATATAATTATTAAATCCTCCTTCTTCCTAAGCTTCTCTTTCCCTCAACCTTTCCTTCTATGACATTGTGCAGAAGATAGTTCCTCCTAAGGATGTGTCCAATCCATTTTTCTAGGTACCGAAGAATCGCATCCAAAATGGTTCTCTTTTTACCCACTCGTCTTAGGACTTCTTAATTAGTCACCCTGTCTGTGTAGACTTATAATATATATATAATTATATAAATACAAATAAATTATATAAAATTCTATGATATCTATTTACCGAATCACTTAGATTCTGACATTTTGAAATGAATATGTTTTCTTTGAAATCATGAACTCTTTGGTTTAATATTAAGCACGACTCTATAATTATTCGGGTCTTGATAATTTAAGTTTATAGGAACGTTCTCAATAGTCACAAAATAGCTACATTTTTGTCTCTTTCATGTCATTTTCATTAGGTACAGATGTTTTTCTACGAGAGTTTCAGTGAAAGCTTTGCTCTTCACACTGTTACAATACGTTGTTAGAAGAACAAAGCCCACCTTGGGTGCTAGTGGATAAAGAAAGGTGACACGTGTTGCGAATCCAACAATAGGAAGGAAAGTTAAAATGGAAGTTTGGTTACATACACAAAAGAAAACCTTTTGAAAGAGAACATTTATTTTCAACGAATTTCTAGGAAAGTTAAAAATAGTTCAGCCAATTATTGCTTGTATTTCATTTTCACCTATTGTTTTTAGCACCGCACCGCATCATACTACCCATTCGAGCTAAGCGCAGATGTACACATTACGTTAATATGCTAGGGATGATAAAAGTTGAATTTAAGGGATGAATACCCACATTTTCGTAGAGAAAGAGAGAGAGAGAGTGAGGGGAAAACCATGTTAGAAAAAAAAACCTCAGTACACCCACGCGGGAATTGAACCCCTATATCAGTCTATGGTAAAAGTAACACCTCAGACCATTCAACCACCGAAACAGGTCACCATTATTATTAACAGACTTTTTATCAATATTTTGATATTTCAATACAAACTCTGTATTTTTTACAATATCTAATAGTCGATCTGCATCTCTTTTATTTTAGTTTTTTAGGTTTCAACACATGGGTTATTTATAGGCTTGATTTACAGGGTATAGATGAGTAAGATAGGATTACATTAAATGTACCCGCGTTAACGTATACAAATGATGAGAAATCTACTCTGACAAATCGCATGTGAAAAACCAACTCCAATGCATTCAGCCAAGAATCGAACCTCGACCTCCCCATCACCTTCAAGCCAGTCTATTGTGTGTTTAAACCACGTGGTCACCTATGGGGACAATAAACCTATAATAGTGACCTAAAATTGAAACATTTGTTGCCTGTCTAATCGACCATGGCACCACGTGGTTCTGAAGGCTTACTACATTTGCTGGGGGCATAGAAGTGAGTGTTTACAAAAGATTACAAGATGAGGTTGCTAGCCGAACTTCGAAACCTGTTTGCTAAATTATTGTTTCTCGCATTACACTGGCACGTATTGGTAACGAATAAAAAAAAACCGCACCACAACACCAAAGGTTATCCAAGTCATTAAGTACGCCAAGCTAAAACGGAGAGACTCATTAACGTGAATCATAAAATAAAAGTTTTAGATATAGTTTTGAATACATTTTTTACCGTGTGCTAGTACCTATTTTGTTCATGCACATACATTAATAATTACGATAAAGGAATAAGGGTGAAGAAGATAGGATTTTAGTTGAAATGTAGCCACATTTACGTGGAGAGGGCTGGAAACGATTTAGGGGGAAACACAACTTCAGTACAACCATCAGGGAATTGAATCCAGATCCCCCCATGTGAAGAAATCCAGTCCAATCCAATAGTGACGCAGTAATTATTGTGTTAACAGTGCAATTATTGTATATATATATATATATATA
>CABFVZ010001296.1:119098-153758 GCA_902151445.1 Timema monikensis
ATATATAAACCTTTTCGAGTTGTGGCATTGGGAGCTTCCAGGAATATCACTCATCCTATTTTTCAGGTATGGAGACGTTGCACATCCGGCCAATTTTAATCCTTGTATGGTGTTAGTGTTAGTGAGATTATATTAAGATAATCCTAGAAAATAAGAGTAAGTTTACAGTTTCCTACTAAACAAATGCAAGGTTTCATCTTCGCTGCCTTATATATCGTCAAATCGTTCATGTACCCAAGTAAGAGCTCAAATCTTCTGTCCTTCCATTTAATTTTTTTCCTTGTCCTTTTGACGTGTTTACTTCCTCATGTTTGTGATTTTAGTATGATGAAGCTCTCTCTTTTGCCCTATAATTAGTTAAGACCACAGCAAGAATGATATGATTTGCGATTTTACTTCGTTAAGGTTATTCATTCGTGGTTATGATTTAAAACTCGTGTTAGAAAAATATCATAACGTGGAGAAGATTTGCTGTTGGTTTTTAAATGTTTTGTTTTGATAATTTCATAGAACATAATTTTAAGAACTGAACGTACTGGCTTTAATTAACAATATTAGAAAGTCAGGTCACGTATCGTATGTATGCAAAACAGCTAATATAATTAATTATATTTTCTACAGAACAAAAATTGTAATACTTTAATCAACTATTACATTTATTAGAAATATGCTAAATAAATAAAGATACAGTAAACTATTGAATATACTTTTTTCCACCATATCTTAATATCCATCCGAGCTATCCGTATTAATACACACTGGGGTGAATATGAGTTAGGTAGAATTTGTAATAATGTATCTGCATTTGCATGAAAGGAGAGTACAAAATCATTGGAGATTCTCAAAACTCCCAACTTGGTTATAAACTGTGTTTACGTTTACTTTAAATTCTACCTTACGCTTTCCAAACACATTTTCTAAGACATTCGGATAGACCAAATGCTTAGTAAAATAATGAAATAATTCATAAAAAATTGCATTCTTCAAATATACATTTTGGGGAAAACTGAAGGAAAATATTTTGGTATATTCAAAGGATTGGATCATTTTAAATTGTATTTTAAATTCTACATATCAATACGTACGATCCGCAAGGCCTAAAGGGTGAGGTTTGACATGTTGGTAGCCGTCGTCCCACTTTTAACTATATTTTTTTTTTACGTCAATAGCAACTACATGTGTGTGTGTGCGTGTGTGTGTGTGTGTGTGTAGTTTCTGTTGAAGTGTTTTACTATAATAATGCCCCTCCCCCCCCCAGCCCGTTCTATGCTACCTACAACGTGGGCAGGATATACTATGGCCGAGGATAGGGGGAGGGGATTGTGTATATCTGTGTGGGTTCATGATTAACATTCAATTTGAGTTTTTAAGGTTTTTATTGGTACTACCATGTCTATTACAAATGTGATGTTGATAGTGATACGAGAATGAAAGAACATAAAGAATATTCGGAGACCTGTGACAAACTGAGGTGTTGTTAGGAATATCCAATGGCTTGTTTGACTTCTAGGTGGTCCATATATGGTTTCCAAACCTCGGTTCCCTAGGTTCAAGCGGTAGCCCTCTACCGCAAATACAGATGAACCGGCATGCTAGTCCGCGTAGTCTCGAATTGGCCAGAGTGACCCCTACACTGAGTCAGCCACGATGGCTGGACTCCCTACTCTTTATCCTGCCCCCTGGGCTGGTTTCTGACTGAGGAATGCTGACAATGTTTATGCGGTCAGCTCTATTCTATTTGTTTATAGGCTAATCACAACACTCTTTTGTCATTCACAATCCATAACATACAATATTATACAAACACGCCTTCCAATTTAGGCCTTACGGTTACAATATATGTATAAAGCTTTTCTTCCTCGTCACTTAAACCTGTATCTAAATGGCCAATCCAAATTTTCATTATTTTGTTCAAATTTAAAAATTGATCTCCACCAGATATGTTTATGGCCGTCTGGCTAAAGAGTAAACCAGCCAGTCCCCAACTTCAGCGTGAACAGACCCGATTGGTTTATAACGATCGTTGTTTGTCATATCTCAAAATAAATACAGGAAAATAGTTTTATCAACAACGCATTTGAACCTTGACGGCTAGTCAAGACATGTTCTCGTAATAAATCGACATCGATAAAGACTCAAGTGGTGTGGTACCATCTTATGTTCAAGTTAACTATCCAAGTTTCTACGGTTGCATTCATCTGCATCTCAATGGAAGGGGTCAAATGTATCACGTGGTATTGCGCAACTTCTTCAGAGGTTGTGAGGACCGCAGGGGTAAACGAGTCTTTTCCGATCTTGTCATTTATAAAATATTATATTGAAGATCCCTTTATTAAGCTAAAAAGGGCTAAGTCATAATAGGATTCTGCTAGAAAGGGTATTTAAAAAATAAAAATTACAGCTAGCATTATGCTTTATTATTGGTGTTATATTATATAATCAAAAGTGGCAGCAGAAGATCACATGATTGGACGTATGAGTGTATTAAAGTAGTTAAAGTAACGTTTTGTGGCTATAAGATAAGGTTATTCCCAATATGGCTCTACTATATTTAGTCTAATTTTCCACAATACTTTTAAAATAATTGTATGTGGGGACATGCTCTATTATGTTATTCAATCTTCACAGTAAACATTATTTATATAAGATAAGTTTTGCAAATATTCATTTTAATGCATGTTAGATTGATTATATAGTCAGGAAAAAACTATCATATATATTTTTATTTGCCTTTTTGTAATCTGATTTATAAAATATAGACAAACATATTGGCTTGTTTGAGCAATGGAACTATTTTCCATTTACAATCAGACTATTTCTTTGAACGTATTTAAAAAAAAATCAGACAATAAGTAGAAGGTTTAATGAATTTACATCATACTCAAAACTATGGTACGTATGAAAGATATACAATATTTAATAGGTTTGTTATAAATTATGTGATTATAATATGTTGAAACAATGTATTCTAATTAAATTAATCCATTGAGATTAGCAACATGCGTTTTGAGGAATATGAGTAACTCGCATCCTTATGAACTGTGTCAACTGATAGGAATGAAATTCATGCAGGCAATGCTATTCAGTTTGTAAGCTGTTGTAGTCCCTCCCGTCTCCAGTTTCGAAAAATTAAACTGAGAATATGTAATGTAATTGATTTGCCCCTGAAAAGTATGTGAAAGCATTGACAATAATATCGTCCTAATTTTATAAACGTATTTAATTTTATTATTTTATTTAAATTATATAGTATATTAAATGGCGCTTAAAGCACTTCTTCTTCTTCTAAGAAGGCAAAAGCCACTGATCAGTGACGTCACGCACGTGACATTAGCCAAGTCATGTTGATAATTTAAGATTTTTTTAATAATAACTTCCTCTTCTGGAAAGTTCGAATAGAGATTTTAAAATGTAATTTGAGTCAGTTTCCGGCTCTCGGACCTTCTAGTAACACAGAGATGTTTTTGTCTTGTATTTTGTTTTTCTAAACTAAACCTTCTCGAAGCTTCCGTGAGCAAGGGATATATACGAAGGATGGTGCAATGTAAAGCCAGTACGCTCTTGGCGTTCAGAACTGACTAGTACTGCTCAGAACTCACTAGGCACAAATCTCTTGGCGTCCAGCAACACCAGTCCGCGCTCATACAATAGGCCACGTATATAGTTCGACGACATGATCTATTTTCTCCTTAAATAAACTGAGATTCAGAAATAAAAAACATGTCAAAATAATAAGTGTGTATTAATTATAATTCTTTAATTGGCGCTCGATCACGGGGCTATAAATACCAATTAACTCACAACATCAAAAAACCGGACCGATTTAATTAGTGCTCGACCACGGGGCAATTACCAGCTAATTAAATGGTGTAACTTCAATCGACGCTCAACGCGACGAACCAGAACTTCACAATTGGCGCACAACGTAGGGACCCAGTAATTCCAGAACATCACAAATATATGAAAATCTAAACTTTCCCTTGTTATTTATGGATGCGAAGCGTGGTCTCTTACTCTTTCTTTACCATCAGAATAGATTGAGTGTTTTTGAGGACAACATTTTGCCAGAGATATTTTGACCTAAGAAGCATGAACAATCAGTAGAAAGGTGAAAGTTACATATTGAATAATTTCGTGGTACTCCTACATCCCCAAACATATTAAATATAATCAACGTGTGTAGGCTAAGGTTGGGTCGTGATGTGAGGCTAATGGGGGATGAAAGGCTAGACACAAATTTTTAGTTGATAAACCTGAAAATACAAGCCCCTTGGTAGACCAAGATATCTACAACAGGATAATGTGGGAATGTGTTTGAAGGTGGCTGGCTGTCAGGCTTGGGATTAAATGGAGGTGTCTCGAGATCAAGGTTACTATATAGAGGTTGCCTCGTTCCCGTAAGCACTGTGTAGACACCACATCTCGCTGCTGTGACGTCACGTGTAGCCACGCGCTTAGACAAGCCACTAACAGCATCTACTATTCTTACTTATTTACAGCCTATTATTAATTTGTAATTATATAATAATATACGTACTTCTACACACAGCTTTCCTAGTGCGCTTTTCTTTTTTCGTAAATTTTGTATTTTGTTTACATTATTATTAAATACGATGAAATATAGAATGTTCATTTTTAATTACAGATCAAAGTTTTACGCAAATTTATATTGCTCTCATAGTAAAGGTAGTATCTATCGCATAGCGAGTTTGAGAAAATTAAGATAATTGACAAAGATAATTTAAAACTGAATTAATTGTATTTATAAATATTCCAAACAAAATGGCTTCTCTCAATATTTCGATAAACTGACTTTAAGGGCTCCGGTCTGATATGTAAATTTTTTTTTATCATATTTCCGGAACTATTTGAGATTTTAAATTATTTATCATTACAAATATGTAGATTTATTTATATTACAAATATTTTATTCAAAGTATAATTTTATAAAACCAAAAACTTTCAAGCTATACGTAAATATTTATATTTTTTAACTTTTCAGACACAAAAGGTAAAGAAAGTATTGCGACCTTAAAAAAAACTAACCTGAAATGTTGATGGATGTTTAAACTTAAAATTAAGAGTAATTTAATAAAGGACCAAAAAAGAGAAAAAACAATTTTGATTAAAGTTCGTATCTAGGCTTTGATTAAAATAATAAATAAACGGGATATTTTCATTTTCCCATGAAAAGGACTTTTAGGATACTTTACAGAAGCTAAAATTTCTGTATCCCCGCAAGTATTTGAGATACTAAATAACTTTTCATTGCAAAATTGTAGCACTATTAAAAATAAAAAAAACTTTTATATGAAATATATTTTTATAAAACCAACAGTTTCTGAGATATTGGCAAATATCTAAATACAATTTTGTGAGCTCTAGTTGTAAAGAGATAATACTTGAATTATATCGCAATAATGCTCCAATACTATAGAGTAATTAAATATAAGTAAGTTTAGTGTTTGTTATTTTTTCATTAAACCTCCTAGGAGAAATGTTTGCCAACAATGATCTTTCTCTATTTTGGACTCGATAGTCAATATTTACATTTTTTATTGGTTAAAATTTATAAATGAGGAATTTAATAGCTATGCGATGACATGAATATTTGCAACACCTAATAAACCGGAAGTCGAAATTTTAATACAAAGTGTTGACCCTTGTGGACCCAATATTGATCTTTTTTATCGGTCCAAATATACAAATGAGGACATTAGTTCTTTAAAAATAAAAACCATTTATTTAAACAATGTCTTGGAGGTGTTTACAGTTTTTTTTAAATATATTGTTGTAGTTGTTGAACAATGATGTTCATTACTTTATGTAACATTTCTGCTATAAAACCTCCCATTTCCTCTCTATTTATAACCTCAAATTTTACAGTCATTGTGATACACCATGAGTTCTCTCTTTCTTTAAGTTATCCCCACAAGTTAAAGTCAGATTTTGACAACTCCAGGAATATCGCAGGCCATTGCACATTACCAATCCAGGAGATCAAGCGACCCACAAACATTTCACGCAGAACTGCTATGCTTTGTCTTGCAATACATACCATGGCACCATCTTGGTGAAGCCTTATATTGTTCAAGTTGAGGCTGAAAGAAAGTTTTGTTTCACATCAGCAATTTAAAAAAAAGTAATGAACAGTTTTGTTAAACGACTACAACAGTGTATAGGAAAAAAAAAAAGGGTGTGTGTACTTATGTACGCGCGTGAGAAGTTATACTTCTTTGGCATCATTAAAAAATAAAAAATAATTTAATAATATTTAGTATTAATGATGTTAAATAATAATATTTTAATTTATATCAATAAATAATACATACGGATAGTTAACCTCAATTATATTGGAGCGCTTGAAAAAGTCTATAAGCACAATTTTTTTCACTAATATTTACGAATAGTAAATAATATTAATCAAAATATTCAATTTAAATCACTACTGAATATAATTTATTAGCACATATATAATTCGCACTTGTATGAAACTAAAACACGTGTTGTGAATGTAGAAACTAGAAACATGTGGATAAATATTATATATATGAAAACAGTGATCAGAGGCGACGAGCGTACCAACATGCGCGACTAACAGAGGTTCTATTTCTATTTTGTTGGTACCTTTTTTTTTCGAGACTTAATGAGCGGTTTAACTTCAACCTGTTACTTTTGTGTTACAGTGATGCGCGCGCATCTTAAAATTTCACTTTCATCATTTTTTCATAACGCGCCTAAAGAAGTATAACTTCAAAAGTAGATACCTTGAAGAGATTATTTTTAAAACAAATTGAATATCCATTTTCATAATCCAAGACTGAGCTATATTTAATATGGTTAGTAAATAAATGGTTTGAGTTTTCAAAAGAAAGTTATTTTATTTCCAAACTAGATACCTTCCCGCGCCCTACCATGCATAGCTCGTAATATTTATAAATTTCATTAAAACTATTCAAAAAATAATAAAACTCATGCCATAGAAAAATACACACTCGTTGGTGCACACACGTACACGACTCAAATACGAATTAATAACCAAACATTAGCTATATAATATTTGTGAAAATTACTGATAATTACGAGACTATTTCATGAAAACATCGAACATCACGCATATAAACTGGGAGTACAATACTCATAAATAGCCTACCTACTATGAGGACTGTGGCGGTAAACGGGCTACGAGTGACGTAGTGCGCAAATCGATGCGCGAGCGAACGAGGCAACCTCTATATAGTAACCTTGTCTCGAGATAGGGTTGAATGGTGGCTACACAATTTCGATTCCCTTAAGATCAGAAAGAAAAACTCAAATATAAATAGCATCCCAAATATTACATATCAAACAAACAATATTCCCAATCCAACTTTTCGTTTATTTATAAGTGAAGTAGCATTTTAATTTGACAAATTAACCTGTCCTTTTGTCACCCCAAATCCGATCAACTATGTAATTCCCATGGAATGTTTGTCATGGAGTACTTACAACAATATGTAAAGTCAGTTTTTCAGTGTAAAATAAAATAAATTAAAAATATATCTTCTGAATGAGATTCATTTGTCAAAGGGATTTTAATATTGGTTTCTGAAAGGTAATCCTCTTTGACTCCGCCATTTGTCAGCACACCTCTACTCACGTGAGTGTTTTAAAGTGGTCCAAATCTTTTTCGACTTCCCCTTTCCCCCGCTCTTCCCCCATCGTGGCACCAGTGATGTTTTCCTTCTGGTATTTCTATCCTCCCTTCATGCTAATGTGCTTGAATTTACACTCATTAGAGTGGTTTTCCTTTAATACCCTGTTCTTCCCCCAACCCATTGGATAAGTTGTGATCCATGTATTAAATGTGTTAATAGATAAGGAAGAAGGGTTTTTAAGGTTATTTTGTGACAAAATAAAAATCAATTTACTTGTCTGGTTTTTCCGCCCACCCTTTGACGTAGTGATGCGTGAAAATTCACCCAATCGAACAAAGCGAATGCCCTCACGTTGCTGAGGCGTCAGTAGAGTCGCTAAAAATTAACATGGGGACGGCTAGTGAGCCGTTAGCTCAGTTCAAACACCAATCGCGCAACCAAATAGAACAAAAAAAGAACTATAGCTGTACATATATTTTATATATATATATATACTTGTGTTTGTATCGGCTTGACGTCATAGTTAATTCACCACAAAGTTCAATTCAGATGAGGCTGAACGTGATCGGCCTGTAAATTCAGTTATGGTGTTGTTCCAAGTTTGGATAAGGGGTACATTTTGTGTGTGCCTGTTTTTTTTTATTCTCGTTCTCTTTTCTCGTTAAGTGACCTGATAGTATAGCTGTATACAAACATTTGACAGACCATATTTGACGTGTTGAGGAGGGGGATGGTGGGGTTAACTTTTTTTTTTCTATACGCGTCAGAGCACAATGGCTTAGTCCTTAGAGCGAACAAAATGAGTGTGATGTGCTGATATAATGGAGGGGGTAACCGATCACGTTCAGAATATTTGGAAGTTTTATTTTTATTTTGTGTTTTACAAATGACAATTTTATCTTATCTGAAAGTTTTTTATTTTATATAATTTTTGACATGGTGACAGACACACACAAAAAGGAATAGATCGTAACGTTTGTTGGTGTAGTAATACTGTACAGTCTGTTTACCAAGAATACGATGGAAAGTTGAGGAGTAAATAATTTATTTTTGTAATTTTTTTTTAAACGTTTACAATAATTTATGAATTATCTACGTTTTGTAAGGGTTTTATTTTTACAATTTTGATCAAATTTAATATGTTACAAAATATTAATGTACAATTAAGAAAAACAATATTGAAGTAGCATCTAACTCGAAATAAAAATAAAACCATAACTATCGAAATTCAAGCCAACGTTCACGGAAAGATAAATGGAACCAGAAAAATTTACAGTTGCTGATATTCACAGTTGTATTTTTGTGTCTCACTAACCCATGAATTAGCTTCAATAATGTATACTATTTGCTCTAATTTGTAAAAACTGAGTAGTCTGAATATCCTATTAGAAAAGTCTATTTTAAGTATCTTACATGTTATAGTATACTATTATAGTATTTACTCTTGCTCATATATTGTAATTTTTAAAACAAACAGATTTAATGAAAACCAAAGAAAGACAAGCAGATTTGAACATGATTAAACACCTTTTTGTAGGTTATAGTGCCAATGATCTGTATGGTAGGTACTTACACTAATTAATTTTAGAATAACACATCAGCAAAACTTAAGTTCTTTAGTTTTGCATCTAATGAAAGGAGACAAATCAGATATCACCATATAAATCTTTGAGCTTGTCATGATTCAAATCCGGAACGTTTTAATCTCAAGGCAAATGCGTTAACCACTATGATAATAAGGTGGATTTGAGGATATTTCAAAAAGTCCCAGATTTAGTTCAAGATATTTTTTAAATCCATGATTTAAAATAAACTAAGCCCTAAAATACGAGCTTAATAAATAAATTTAGTAATAAACTATGAGTAAATATTCAGGTGGTACGGTTAGTTTAATTTATTATATAAGGAGTTATCCTTTATTATGTGAGTTTTTACCAAGTCCACATTGAATTTCTTCACAGCTCCTTTTTTCCCCAAATCCAACCAATTTATTTTTATCGAAATCATACGTAGAAGATTCCACAAAAAAAAAGTGAACATTTTCGCTTTTTAAGACGTTATAAAGAACGTTTCAACTTTTTAACAAGTCATTCCTACTTTGTAAACATGGTAGCGGCAAGTTTCTCCCTCCTGAGGCGTGTGACGACCAATAAGGGTGAACCACGAAATATTTCTCCGACACTATGCAACTCACGGGTCACTGAAACCGTGAATAATACGATGTGATTAAAACACGGATGGTGCGATGTGATTTCCTAGTGAGACCACATGATACGTAGGGGGTGATAGGGGAGGGTTTAGATCTGGAAGTAAAGAGGGGATCAGGGGATCAAACGGTAGATTTGTCAGGTTGCACCTTTGGGATTAGACCTATGTGGGATAATTTGGAGGTAATTCAGGTGAAAGAACCCTGAGCAAGCGTTCTCTATGGTCTTTAGATTTTGTCGAAAGTAAAATTCCATCTTCAATGTATTCTACATCTAGGTGGACGAGTGATTTAAGGGGTTGAACTAGAATAGTTACATATTATGACGTTGGCTATCTGTTTTGGGAATTATTTTATCACATGTGAGTTTAACTCTGGTTTTCATATCTTATTTTTAATAGCGTGCATCACATGCCCATCAACTCTGTGATACAGTTGGCTTAAAATCGTAAATTTACACGAATACTATTGCACGTGGATCATTTATGGTCAAACATCAATGGAGATACAGAGTTAATAGTTGTTCCTATAACTAAATGTTGTTGAAATATTAAATGATAATTGGATAAAAACTGCGTTGAAAAGGCCGTTTTTGAACATTTTAGAATGTTTTCACATCTAAGCACTGTGCACAAATCTTTATTCTGTTTTAAAAGGGACATACTGTAATTATTAACAAGAAGCTTTGTCGCTTTGTCCCCCATCGTCACCACGGAAAATTTCAAGTAATCATTCGAATACGAATAGACTACACACATTTCTGGCATATACGAATACAAACATTAATTTGAGGTCTACATTTATAATATTTTCTTTTATGGAAATGATCATACATCGTTTTTACAAGCACATATATTGTATGTATAATTTAAACTACACATGCAACCGGTGATATACATATCACTCGTACTCCAACTGATTTCACAAATGAAGAATAAATCAGAGACCCAGCAAGGCTTAAAAACTATGTTGGACATCTCATGAAGCATATAGCCTCAACATGATTGACACACGCAGGAATCTGCTATTTTAATGATTTTATCCCCTTAAGAAAGTTGAACAACTCGGTTTGAAGTGGTTCTGTCTCTTAGGTATGCACCCAAACACTAAAATTCGAGTTTGCACATTATGAAGTAAAGATAATAGGTATATTGATTGCTATGTGATCTTTCTGAGAGAAGCGTAGTTAATTTGATACATACACTCCTGGATAAACAGTGGGAAAAACATATGAGTAAAAATATATAATGAAATCATAATTTTTTTAAGAATACTTTTATGTTTATATACATATCTATATTTTATCGTAAATAGTGTATTTTTAAACGTTTCATGCAATCTAAAAAACACTCACTAATTGCCAACCTGTGCACCTTAAACTGCCCATCCTTTACCTGTTATAGATAAATTCAACACAAATAAAACATCCTGGTGGTTATTACTACTATCCTATATTCTTTCTGGCAATAAACATATCATTGTGCTTCCCCTTTCACTGGTTTTATATCGATTCTAAGAATACTTGTAAATGAGAACGGAATAGTGACCTCTTTGTTGCAACTCCTGGAGTACACTTAGTATTCAAGTATGTTTTATTTATTCATGTGAAGAATTTTTGATAGGATAAAATTGATAGCTCTTCAGGATTGGATATTTTTCCTCCATAGAACCAACGCTAACACACACACACACACATATATATATATATATATATATATATTATACATGAATTATGGATATATATTATTCAGATATAATATATGTATTATATGTTTATTATGTGTTTATTATATTATTATTATTATTATTATTATTATGATTATTATCATCACTATGCTTTATGACGTAGCTTGGATTAGAGGGCTTAATGCTCTATTTAACTAGGTCTAGATGACTTTATATACTGGGTCAGTGTGTTTTATTTCTTTTTCTAAGTCCTTAAGACATAGTGATATATATATATATATATATATATATTAGGAAATAATAATGATCCGCTAAATGGTATGACCACGTTTAGGATCTCTTTATGGCGAATATCAGGTTATCTAACCTGGTGTTTCTATTTACGGTTACCAACCTGTGGGAGCACTACTAGTTTGCAGTAGTGGCCCGCAGGGATAGTGCTTTGTCTCCGGCCCTTTTATGCATCGTTTGTATCAAGTTATACTAATATTGTGTGGCCTAGTAATGAGTGGAAACATATATTATACTATTGAACATCAAGGTAGTACTTATTAGGAATTGACCAGCGGTAGTATTTTAACCGTGGGGATGCCTGATTTCTCGCCATTTACTATTTGTAAAATGCTGGTTCCTCTTCAAGGAGATTGTTCTTTGGTTTATGTAACTCTCAGTGGAGTTATCTCAAGCTAGCTAGCTTTTGTAACTATCCTTATAGTAACTCTATAATATTAGGACTAAACACCCCCGGTACTATTAATTTTAATTTCTTTAGTATTTATGTATATGTTAGAGGAAAAGTAGATTGTTAGGGAGAGTTGACTCGGCCTAGGTAAAGTCGACTCTTACTTAAAGTATCAGTAAAAGTTGATTGAGAATAAACAGAAAATATTATTATTAGCACCGCGTCTTACTACCCATTCGGTCTATACGCACTTACGCTAATGTGTAATGGTAGGGTGATTGTGAGATGAAATGGAGGACCTACAGTTTAACGTGGAATCCGAACCACGGTGGAGGCCTGGCATTCCCCACATTCACAAGATGTCTTGTCAGAGGTGAAGGAAGGGTTTGGTAATCAGATAAATCTGTGCCGGGACCGGGGATTGAACACCGGCCGCCAGCACAGAAGTCGACATCCTACCCCTAGACCACCAGGTTACCTACAACAGAAAATAAACAGATCAACTTTTCCTAGGAAGAGTTAACTATGCCTGCTGTGGTTTAGTAAAAGTTAAGTTGATTCCGCGCTGTTGCTCTCCACGTGCAAATGTTTTGAATAGCCCAGCTCTATTTGTTTACTGTTGTTTTCTTTGATCACTGGTCCATTTGTTGTAGTTTTCAACCGTGACCAAGGATTCAGTGTGTGTTTGATTAATTAGGTTCAGTGTGTTTTTAGGTTAGGTTAGGTTAGGTTAGGTTAGTCAACTTTTACTAACTCAAGGTAGTAAGAGTATACTTTTCCTAGGTACAGTCAACTCTGACTAGTAAATGTTGATCGAAATTAATCACTTTTCGCTTTTAATCAACTTTTACTAAAAATACAAGTAAGAGTCGACTTTTCCTCGGCCGAGTCGGCTCTTACTGGAGAATCTACTTTTCCTGTGTTCTATCTTTCGTCTGTTAGTTCCTGGTCATCAAGGTCCTTATTTCTATTCCTGCCTATCAGGAAGTATACAACTATGATAACTGAATACAGTTATCTTAAATAACAATGAACTGTTTGAAATAAAACCTATTTAAAAACATCTGTAATTCAATTTCTCTTTTTTATATTTTACTAAACTGATGTGTTAAAACTACATAGTTCTCTTATGTCTCATCCTTCCCAAATCTTCCTTATTTAAATTTGTTTTTAATTGGAATCGTCACTTCTACTTGATAGGAGAAGCAAGGATTCAAATTCTTTCAAGCTTTCCACAGTAAATAAACCTAGAATTTTTCTTTAAAATATAGCAAATTCTTAAATGACTATTCTTATAATAACTTAAATGGATGTATGGTTAGTTTTAAAATGGACAAAATAACAACTCTAATGGATCACCATAGGAAGAATATTATTTCACAGATAAAAATGTGAGTTAAATTTGCTTTAAATTATTTGTACAGTCATGAGTTTTTCAGCCATCATTTTTATTAAATTAACTTCTATGGCTTTAATATTACTATGGAATGTAAATGTTTGCTCTCTACATTTTTTGTAATATATCTATAAAATATAAGATATTTATGGAAATGTAACAATATAACATGTGTATAGCATACTAATTTAGATTTTTCAATAAGCATTATTTTTACTTGGCAATAAAGGGTACTTTTTATACCCCTGATACATCTGGTGGTTTGAGGGAAGCTCAAAAGTAGAATACTAAAATTTCCTCAAAGGTGCAAATGTGTTTCATAATTGAAAAATTTCACTTTCTTATTTCAAATTTTATGACATGTTTGTGTGATTGGGGAGGATGCAGGTAAACACATGGTTGGAATATTTGAAACTAGCCCTTTATTCTGAGTCAACAGGATAAAAGGTCTAACAAAAATAGTTGAATATTATGGGTGACAGTTATATTAATTGTATAAACAATGACCAGTGAGAATCTAAACAAAGATGCGCGTTGCATGCACCAATGCGTCCGATATTAATACGCGATTTCCCTGTTTGTTATGTTTGGGTTCAGATTAAATTAACCCCGCAGATGTAATTAGTACTCCTGGCCTTGTCCGTATCCATTAACCTTGTTTCAAACGCGAGGGGTTACTAAGGTGATCCTGGGTCGATAACAAGCTACAATGGGGGAAGTGAGGTAAAACACGTGGACAAATGTGAAGCTAGATTTTTTTTAAATCAAATTTGAAAGACCAAGGTGAGGGAAAAGATCTGCCACCTTTTTGAAAATTTAATTCGTCATTTGAAAGGACACGTAAAAATATGATTACTTCTACTGTTTGAATCGACAATTGCTTGAAAAAAACAATGTTTATAGCCTTACGAATATCAACATCCCTCGGTATTTTCACAAACTACTTTTCAAAACATGGGTAGCGTGGATATTAATAATACTAACTAGGCCGGATGCATGTAATATTTGCAGGACTACTAGCCTGGAGGATATACAACAATGTATTTCCTTGTAAGAAATGTACATATAATTGATTAATTATGACCACCAGAATTATTCTTTGATTATATGGTGCATTTTTTGGACCAAACATATAATCAGTTTACGTTCCAAATTTTTAATTACTTTATTTCTCTCATTCACATAAAAATTCAAATAATTAACCATCAATCACACATCTATAGAATTCAGACTTCTGGCCAGATACCGTTAAAATATAACAACTTACAAAATATACATGCAGGGGCACAAAGCACCCCCACTCTTGTGATCAACTCCTGGTGAAATGTCCCGTGACAAGATAATATGTCCAACCATAGGGTTACTGACCATACACACGCACACACACACACACACACACACACAACATATCTCTATGTAGGCATTCCCTCCGTCCGTAGGAATTCCTACAACAAAGTGTAACACAATATTTAAGTCTATTTTATATTAATTATTAATAATAATAATAATAATATTTAACACCGCGTCTTACTACCCGTTCAGGTTATACGCTTTAAGTACTAACTACGCTAATGGATTAAGAATTGGGAAGGTTTAATTAGAGGAAGTGAACCCGCATTTGCGTGGATGGAGAGTGGAAAACCATTCAGGAAAAACTACCCCCAGTTCACCCGACCGAGATTCGAACCTCGATCTCCCCGTCCTCAGCAGTCGAGCTCAACATGACAAGCGCGTTAGCCAACTACGCCACCGAGGCGGGCTTTATATTAATTGTTAAATCTAATGTATCGATGTTGAATGTCCTGCTGGCGAGTTCCGGAACTAATCACGTTGGTATTTGAAGATAAACTATTACGTTTCTCTATGACAACGCCATTGAAGTTGCGAAACCAATATTATTTTAAGTGTACGTCTGTACTTGTCTGCATTAAAACTCTGATGTTCTATGTCGATGTCAGTTTTATTTGGTTCATTCACGTATGACACAACTAGTTCTTCTAGCAGACGACGAAGCTACACTACCATCTAGTGGCATAACTGTGAACCAATCTATGGAATAAATGACCGATGATTCTTGACCGTGTATCATACAGCGCCAGTTTTGAATGAACTTTTGATTTAATATGGGTTTTCAACACGGTTTTCTACTCCGCCATCTACGATGAAGTTTTTTTTGACCATCTTCTTTATGCTTCTTATACCTGGGGTGTTCCATTTCTGTACCTAACTGAAATACTGACATTTTTCATGCTCCAAAGAAGTCTCACTGTAGTTGTACCTTTATCTATGAACTACACTTGTATTTTTTCTTCTTCTATTGTTGAGACGACAATACTTTGACCTTTCTACGAAACTCTCTCAAAAAGGACGACTTTTCATGGATGCAAAACTTTGTGCACCTGGAATTTTTTTACGGGTTTTAAGACCATTTATGCCTAAACTTGACTGTATTATCATGTGAGATTACTCAACTTCACCATATATTGATAGACCAGCATCCTCAGGAAAAAATAAAAGAACTCTGAAGGGTCTATATATTTTCTTCTTTCCTAAAAAAAAAAAAAAAGTGAAAATTAAGAATTTTCTGTAATTTCTCCAGAAGACCTTCAAAGCCCATTTATATGTGACCACCAGCTGGACACAAATATTTTCATATTTAAAATAAATTGGCAAACTATTTAGACTAAATTAAAATTTATATTATGCTATTTTGTATAGAATTATAAAATTAAAGTATGTTATTTGTTTCCTCTATAACGTTACATTATTCCTATAACAATAAACAAAAAATATTTTTTTATTTTATTTACAAGATTACACTTACCAATGTGAATACCAAGCTGTTTAGTGTTTTTTTTACAAGGCCACTATAAATATTTTCCCTCTGTAAGTGGGATAAGCCTTACTGGCACCCCCTCTATTACATTAATTCTAGAATGTTCAAGATAATTCTTCACTAAGTATTTTTCAAGATGATAGTAACTACTATACCAGGTGAGAGGTCATAGTGTTGTCTGTAATTGGTTCAGAATACACTGATAGAACGAACATATGTCCCCGAAATATACAAAGCGAATACCTTGAGAGGTGGATTCTTGTTAATTAGTGCTCTACCGCTGGGGGTGCTAGTGGTGATTTTTTTAGTTATTTTTTCACAAATCAAACAAAGATATAAAAAAATTCTACAAAAGGATACGGTTACACAAAAGCTCAGGATATTTTTGACACCTAGCAGCTACCGACATTCCTTAAATTTAGCTTCCTTTTAATGTACATAAACATTTAAACGTTTCAAGGCTTGGAATCAAATCCTAATCAGCTCTAATAGGGATTTTTTCTTTTTAAACAAAATGTCATATTAAATAAACACCTTCCGATAGTGTACCAATGGCTACGAAGGTCTACTGATAACCAGCAAGACATATATTTACATCCTAAATTTTATCCTAAGCAACGACATTAATTATATTTTCTAGTGGTATCAATTGTAAGGATAAGTGTACTGTTCTTTTAGGAGTTGTTTTCTGAGTTGCTTCAAACCAATTTTATTAAATAGTCATAATTCAAACTTTAAGATAAAACCAACTTATCTTTATAGTAAAGCATTAATTTCAAGTGATTATATTGGTTCAGTGTTCAACATGTGACCAAGTTGATTCGTGTTAAATCAACGCCCTTTCAAAGGATTAACTATATACATGGACATTTATCTTGGTAATCCGAATTTTATTTGAAGTACGTTGTTTAACAATTACTTTATAACACAAAACGAATATAATCCCAATATTTTGTAACTGTTTTTAAAACGCATTCAAATACATCAAAACGTACTCAAAGTTTCTCAACACACAAAATAAATACTTGATATGACGATATACTTGAAACAACGCCATGTTTTATTTTTTTTATTATTTCTTCCTCGACATACCCCATTTCCCTCTGAGATTGTCCTCCAATCTTATTTTATCGAGACTCTTTGTGTTTATATCTGAGTGCGATTGCGAGGAAAATGAGAGTTCCTCCACTTTGAATTGGAGGATCAAAAAACTGGCCTGGGGCTGATCCTCACTTAACCACTTATAAAAATCGTCAAAAATGTAACTTACAAAAGTGTCCATCAAACTTTGCAAGAGAGGACGGCTCCTTCTCGCTTAGTCCTTCTTACATCCCCATTTAGAATCACACACAAGTGTAGAGAAAAAGGATCTGGGAGGAGAGTGTGTCCAAAAAGCTATATCCTTTCTGGGCAAGATGGACACTTTCCGACACTCTTTCTCCTTCCACTCCCCTTCTTCTTTTCTTTGCAGCCATCCTTTTAAGCTCTTCTCACCCCACCAAAACCACCCCTTCTTTCTCGCAACCCACGCCATTACGTGAAGCTCCTTTTCATCTTATCTCCTCTAAACTTCGTTCTCTTCGTCCCCCACCCCTCCACCCCCGCGTCACTCTCTCTTTTCCTCATTTCCTCTCTTCCTTCTTCCCAAGGCCCCACTCATTTATCTTGTAAAAGTTGAAAGCATAACCCTCCATCATCTCCCGTTTTAGTGCATCGTTTCATCCCGTCTTTGGAGATTCGGGCTCATCCCGTGCGCCGCGCTGCGATACTACAAGATAGTGAATCTCATAGAAGATACACGCAGAGAATGGGAAAATACCCCTACTTTTCGCGCGAGAAAGGGTAAGAATATGGAGGGATGAAGCAGAGTTTAAAAACATTGGTTCCTTTCTTTGAAGGAAAAATGAAACTTTTAAAAAAAGTTTTACTTATTAGAGGTGATAGTAAACATAAAAACAAAAATATATACAAAGACAAAGATTTTTTTCTATTTTTTGTCTAATTTTGATATTAAGATTAGTAAAAAAGAGTTATTAACGTATTTATATTTAAATAAGTGATGATAAAGGTGTGGAATATTATCTGCACCCTTATTAGTGTGTTTTTACAATGATAAACACGAAAAATCATAGGTTGAAAATTAAAAACCAACACACCCATTGGGGATTCGAGCTCCTTACTCGCCGTTAACAGTGATAGTGGCCATTACTCATCTAACGCTTTAGGCCATTCGGTTACCGAAGTGAGTAATTTTGGAATGAATTATTTTAGCCTTTCAAAGAACCTTAGGTTTACGTTGACAATTTGTGTTAGTTTAGTTATTTTAGCACTCATAGTCCTACACGTATGTGTTAATTATGCTAATACGATCGGGACGAGGATAACATAATTTAGAGAAAATTCACCCTCATTTTCTTGGAGGAGGAATGTTAACTAATTAGATTTTTTTCAAACAGTACATACAGCTGGGATTTGAACCCCGATAACCCAATCAACGGCGGTTTTTAGACAATGTTACTACCGATGCGGATGACAAATATTTTCTTACAGCATTAAATAAAGATAATGCTAAAAAAAAAATCTTAGAAGCATGAGCAAGAATCGATGATTGCAACATTACAGTAGGTTCAACGAACGTTGTTTTCTGCGCTAATATCGTCAAAACACTCCAATGACAGGGCGTAATGGAGTATCATTTGTAGTGCAAACATAGTGGGAACGAATGCTAATTAGTCGTAGAGCGGGAAAGTGCAATTACGTACAGAGGAATGTGTACACACACATACGGACAAGCAAATGTACTGTACGCTAACCAGTGGTTTCTATTAGCATTCGATGCCTAGGTATAAGATACGTGGTGNACATTAAATGAGACTAGTTTCGTCCAACCCAAGCTTCAACACTTTCAATCTAGAAACATAAATCATGATCGGTTTTCGCCATTGAGGGGTAAAATATATATATGTTTTCAGTAATTTAGTGGTTTATTTAGTGTTTGTTTTCGTTTAATATATATCACGGCTAACAAATTAACTAAACCTTGAATTGTTGTACTAAATATTTAATTTCAACACTAGCTTAAGGTGGGATGCTAGTTGAGTGCAAGCTTAGTGCATTAATTTTGTAATTTTTATAGTATAAACCTTTTTTGGCCAAAATAAATCAAATATTTCTACTATAGAAACATAGAGCTTAGTTTTCTACACATGCTAATCTCAATAGTTGTTGAATATCTGTCATGAGCATAGCAACATTTGCTAATAACAAATTTTAAATGAAGAGAAAAAGTTGTCATTAAATTCCAGGACACCTTTGACAGATATTCAACAACTATTTTCTTTTTATCCATCATGGCTTACAATCAGTTCAGGTTCTACGTATATGCAATAATAAAGGCTAACGTTTCAGGGATAACTAAGGTTTAATTTAGAGTAATTGTACCTGCATTTTCATGCGAGCTAGAGTGAGAAACCTTTTAGAGAAATAACCCTACAGTAGATACTATTGGGATCTGAGACTCAATCTCCTTGCTATCGGCCATCCAGTCAATCGCAAGAGTGAGGTTTTAGATAATGTGAACGTCGAAGCAGGATTTAAGGAATTTTAATACGTTTTTACCGTGGGAGAGTAGGGAACGCGATTTTAGATCTCATTTGTCATGGTTCCTACGCGCCTTGAAAAACCTGTAATTCTAATATATTTCTTCCGGGCTTGGAAATGTTATGGAGTTCTCATTTTTCTAATATTTTCCAATAAACTTCTCAGGTTTCCTGGAAATTATTTTGTCCCCCTTTTTTAAAACAGGTCAGTAAATCAAGAGGAAAAACAGGAATAAAAGAATAATAAAGAAGAATAAACAGGAATAATTCAGGAGATGAAATCTGTCTGAATCCTTTTAAATTTTATATCAATATACTGAATCATTAATTAATGTAAAATTATGTTGTAATATTGTCATTTTTATAATTTTTGTTTTTGTTTTGTAATTTGCATAACATAAACTATCATACATATAATGAACAGTGAGAGTGGAGATATTTCACGCCACCCACATACTAAACCGACTGATTGTATCTGCATACGACTTACAAACTAACATAACTCGAACAGACACAACATACAGCCCCCAGATATTCATCACAGTTAAAGGGAAAACCCAAATTTCACCAATGATTATTTGCGAGTGAGCTTATGTTGTGTTTTAATTATTTGAATATCTCGTTGCGTCATTGAATACATTAAAAAATAATAAATGGTGTCTAAAGTTGAAGGTATAGGGGAGTTGGGAGCCTGCATTAAATAAAAGAAAGCATGTAATGATGTGTTTTTTGCCAAGATTACTTTATAAACTTGTCTAGGAGGAATTGTAGAAAATCCTTGAAAAGTCATGGAAAAAATGTTCATGATTTTGTGTAGGAACCCTGTAATTATGCTTGCGTTGCGTATCGTCCTGTTTTTGACTGTAATTTATCGTCCGTTCTCTACTGCAATGTGTCCATTTATGCAATATTATCAAATGATGTTGTTGTCGTTGTCTGAAGGATGACCGTCGTACATTATAGAACGCAATGACGGTTTATCGTTGGACGATTCTTGGGATCATTATGTTAGATGGACTCATTTAGGCTACCGGATGACGGTGGGAGGTTTGCCAACCTATCCTTCCACTGCGGCATCCCTCGTCGCCAACACACGTGACTGTTTATTCACTCTGTAGTCTACCACGTGTTTTGAGGTCAGGTTTGTTTATTTTCGTATTTTAATACTGTTAATTGTGTGGCTAGTTTTAAAATGGACAAAATAACAACACAACTGGGTCGATCGTCGTACAACAATAGCATGTCTGAGGTGGCAGTGCTGCAACTCTTTTCAGCGACTGACGATACAACCACTGTGCAGAAATATTAATTTAAAAAAAAAGCTGACATTACGAAACGCATGCATAAATGAGACCTTAAGGACAATGTTTGTGGAATTTTTTTAACAAAACTTTTTTTTTCAAAGTAACTAAGTTTCATTTTCTCCACATGGTGATATTAACCGTTCTTGAATATATGTCAAAAGTATCCTGAAATATATTGACAACTTTTCTCTTTATTTAAGAGTTTCTCATCAAATGCTAATACGTTCACCAAATGTATTAAATACCTGTTGATATCAACATGTGAAGAAGATTAAACTCTTTGTTTCTACTAGAGCAATATTTGATGTATTTTGACCAAAATCGTTCTGATAAAAAAACCTGTAAAAAACACTACTCTAAAACACGTTGTCTAATCTCCCACCTTGAAGTAACAACCTAGACTGTATATTCACCATCGTGTAGTTGTGGTAAACTTCACTAATCACGTGATTAGACTGGATAGCAGAAGACATATAAATAGCAAGGGAAGATTATAGCTCATATTTGAATAAGATAAAAAGGTTTTTATCATGTTTAAGGTGGTAGGGAAAGGAACGCGAGTAAAAACCAGTGTTTTTGAAGTTTTTATGGCAAAACGATTTTTGGCCAAAATAATTAAAATATAGTTCCAGCACAAATATACAATTTAATTTTCTTCACATGGTGACCTCAAAATGTATTGAATATCTTTCAAGGGCGTCCTGGAATTTAATGACTAGTCTTTTCTCTTCCATAAAAAAAAGTCTGAATATCCCACCAGTCTCATGACAAATATTCATAAACTGGCAAAGAAAATTAAACTATATATTTGTACTGGAGCAATATTGTATTTATTTCGGCCAAAAATTATTTTGCCATAAAAACTGCAAAAACACTGACTTTTTCTTGCGCCCCCTTTCATCACACCTTAATCAACAAAATATTTTTAAAAATTATTAAAACTTATGGGCTTAATAAATTAACTACATTTTATGTTTATCAATGGCTCTTAAATAGGGTGACGGAGTAGCTTATAGTTCTATTTATCTTTTATTAAGGGCCCACACTATTTTTCTTAACTACGTTTTTTCTTTCTTCTTTTTTTAGCAGCAAGTCTTACTATCTGTTTTAAGCTGAACTTTAGACAAAGCACACTCTGTGTCTAGACATAAAAATTTTAAGTTATATTTTAATTTTAATTTGCTGCACCAACTTAAAATGTAATTTTGCTATTAATATTACTATTTTTTGTTTTAGATGTGTCTTCATGACTGATGCAATTTTAATGCTTAGTTAAAAATGTACAACTTTAGAAGATTGCCAACATCATTAAAATATGATAACGTTGAAACAAAAAATTTAACCAAAAACGTGATTGGGACTGTCACATTCTCTATTTATAGACAAGATTTGATTACAAAATAATCGATGCTCATTTAAAAACCAAGGTACAATGAGCTTACAGCTTAGTGTCAACTACAAACAAACAAATATCTACGTATATATTGTTCCAATTTATACATTTTCTTAAGCAGCATCGATTTTCTAAAATAATTTGAACACGACAAAAGAGGATAATTAGTATATTGTATAAATATGCCCTCAAATTATACTTGAAATTTTATTTTTGCTACAACCTGATTACTTTTCATAAAATAAACCAGGCTAATCATATAATAACGTCTCCATTACATAATAAATATAAATTGACCAAATTAAAATATCTTAAATATATAAATATTTACGATCGTTACGTGTTTACTATTATAGCGTAGATATACCACATTTATTGAAAGCCATAATACCGTAGGAATAATCTTTAGAGCTGAAGAATAAAATAATAGTAGATTAGCTAAGAATTATCAAAACTCACAATACTCATGCTACCTACATATTTAAAGTTGAAACAATTTTTTAACAGCTAAGTGCACATTGTCACGTCGTCTAGTACACAGACTGAAGCTAGGTGCACACTGTCACATCGTCTAGTGCACAGACTGAAGCTAGGTGCACACTGTCACATCGTCTAGTGCACAGACTGAAGCTAGGTGCACACTGTCACATCGTCTAGTACACAGACTGAAGCTAGGTGCACACTGTCACATCGTCTAGTACACAGACTGAAGCTAGGTTCACACTGTCACATCGTCTAGTACACAGACTGAAGCTAGGTGCACACTGTCACATCGTCTAGTGCACAGACTGAAGCTAGGTGCACACTGTCACATTGTCTAGTACACAGACTGAAGCTAGGTGCACACTGTCACATTGTCTAGTGCACAGACTGAAGCTAGGTGCACACTGTCACATTGTCTATTACACAGACTGAAGCTAGGTGCACACTATCACATCGTCTAGTACATAGACTGAAGCGAGGTGCGCATTGTCACATCGTCTAGTGCACCGAAGCGATAAACATCAAAGATACTCTAGATTTAACCTCTGTCTGTTTGAAATATATTATTTAAGTGATGCGGATGGGATTGAGGTACAACTCCGATTTCAAAAAGTGTTCAGCTGTATTGGGAACTTAGATAGAAAGGTTGACCACTAATTACGGTCAAGACTGTACGCGTGATTCGAAGATACACTTGTGTTAAATGTATGGATTAAAATAATAAATTTATTATTATTATTATTAGCACCACGTCTTACTACCCGTTCGGGTTATACGCACTTACGCTAATGTGTAATGGTAGGGTGATTGTGAGATGAAATGAAGGACCTACAGTTTAACGTGGAATCCGAACCACGGTGGTGACCTGGCATTCCTCACATTCACAAGANTCTTGTCAGAGGTGTAGGAAGGGTTTGGAAATCAGATAAATCTGTGCCGGGACCGAGGATCGAACCCCGGCCGCCAGCATAGAAGTCATACACCTTACTCCTAGACCACCAGGTCACCTTAAAATAATAAATATATACTCATATATGACATATGTATCCAAGCATACCTTAATAGTTATTAAAATATAATTTATCTTTACTATATCCATTTCTAATGTTTAAATTTTTAATTTTACTAACATATTTCTATACAATAATTTACAATAAACATTGGTTTTCCTCGGACCTTAAGATGGTGTAACAGCACCGAAACATGTCGTCCGTCGTTACAGAAGACTAAAGCTTATATAAAATAAGGAGAAGGGAATAAAAATAAATCCAAGAAGATATAACCTTATCATTAAAATTTAGATGTCAAAAGATATTCTATTCGTTCAAGTGTGCCTTTTAGTAATCTTTGCTAATGCCATCATCAGCTTTGGATATCCCTTTTCAAAAAGTCCTTGTATGTATGTTTAGAATTTGGTTTTAATAACACAAATCGATATCATTCCATCATCTTCCTTTCATTTATATTTCATACACCAGGTAAATTGGTCATTTGTTTGTCCATTATTTCAAATATACCTTCATATATCTCTTCTATGAATAATAAAATAAGTAAATTAAACCAGGTCTTTAGGGGACATTTTTTCTCGTTTGATAAAAATGTCATCTCATATTTAAATTTTTTCCTACATATGTATGTAGTTATAAAACAACGATACAGAATCTTTTTACGCTGAAAAGCAGTATTTTACCTTGACTGAGTAGTGATTACACTATGTTTCTTTCTAATAAGCTACGCCATAGTTTAAACAACTAAGGTAAGCTTGGGGCCTCTAAGGAGACACAGAAGATACATGTCCAAGTATATTTAATAGAGGGATATATTTCTACTGATACGTTATAGTATTTTTCGTTGTTCTTTAAATTAAATACAAAATATTGTCCCTTAGAGTGTAAATATAATTTTTTTTAAATCTAATTATTTAAAAAAAATACGTTTAATAGGTGTGAGCTATGTATATGTTTTATTTTAAAGCATTATATAACTAATACTATTTTGCTCTGCTTTATAATCGAATATTTATCTATTTTACACAGTTACTGTTTACCGCAAAAACCTTTACTATAATGTGGTAATATTATTGGCGTATTCTGTGTATGCTTGCACAGTATTTGAATGAATTCTGACCAATTTATTTTTTATTTTTGACAACCTTGGCAAAGTTTTTTAGAAAATAGTGATTATTGACTTATTGAAGTCCAAACGGATGTATTTGTGAAAACATTTGGTGTGTTATTTTTCGAAATGTTGAATAGTTAATATTATAAGTACCTACATTAAAACCAAAATAAACTTTTTTTTTCAGATTATTATAAAATATTAACTTATCTTACAAACTTAATTTTTCCTTTCTGAATGTAAAACTCCTCACACTTGGATGTTTCATTTATGGGAAGGCAGCTATGACGCTTCACAACAATAAAAATAATCATCAAATAAATTAGATGCCTGCATTTGTTTAAGCAAGGATATCCATAGCTTTCTATATCTTTCACCATAGTCACATAACTGCGACAATATGGGTAAGACATTGTCTAAACCAAACTAGTTTAACATTTTTTCATATATGTTCTAATTTATTCAATTCGTAATATAGGGTTGTTTATATTATAAGCCCCTGTCGGTATATTTAATATTAATTTTGGGGTAACCCACTCCAGTGTCCGCATGGTCTAAGGCACTACTCTCACACTAAACTAGACTGCCGATGATTGGGAGATCGAGGTTCGAATCTCGGTCGGGTGTCCTGAGGGTGTTTTTTCCCACAATTGTTTATGACTCTCCCTCCACGAAAATGTGGGTAGACTCTCTAAATATAGCTTTCTTAATTCCTAAGACCACTATCGTAATTAGTATATAAGTGTATAGCCCAAACGAGTAGTAAAAAGCGATGGTAAAAAAAATTGTGGGGAGGGGGTGACCATATTTTAATATAATAAACCGCTACTTAAATATTGCGAGACCCTTGTATGTCTATAATGCGTTTTAACAACCCTGATGTTGGCCCCTCTTAGCTGTGATGTAATTAAGGAATTAAATCTAAATAAGAATTAAATTAAATCTTTACTCGTCTCTGTTGTTGATAAGTCGTCAGAAAGACCGTGTTCTGGTTTCCAGATAATACATTTTTCCACAACCCCCAAACAAGAAACGACCTAACTTGGAGATATTAGATTTCAAAACACTCTTTTTTATTTCTTCTTTTGTCATCTGACTCGCGTTGGCAGGACGTGTAATGAAGCTGGGTCGTCGGAGAAGAAGCCTGGCTACGTGGAGCCCAATCGATTAGAGTGAAATGAGTTCAACTCGTGACTTTAATCATGTTTGGAGAGGAGAGGAAGAGGACAATATATTAAATATAATACTGTGTTGTTTTTATCCACCATGTCTTACAATAGTCCAAGTCTTAAAGAAATAGTCTTTTTTAGAAAATACAAAAAAATTTTGCGGACAAACCTGATAGCATTTTACTGTACTATTAGTTATATTTAATAAATATTGATAATATCTATCAAAAATCACAGTCATTATTATGGAAATTGACAGTAGAAGTAGGGGTAGCCCCATATGAGCTATAGCTATGAGGTAAAGTTGCATTTAGAAGAAATTAGCCATACCTGCGTGGGAAGAGAGGAAAACTTGATATCATTATAACCGGTTGGGATACAAACTCTGATCCTCCTGTCACTATCAAACCAGACAATAAAAGAACACCATCTTTCCCGCGTGCCCACTCATGTTGTGGATTTGGTTTCTGTTGAGATATCAACAAATTTATTAGTGTGCTTTAGTCATTAAAACAGTAAGAAATCTAGGTTAACTATAATCTGGCTATTACCCGCTTCGGTGGCTGAATGGTCTAAGGCGTCTTTCTCGTGTTAGACTAGTCTGCTGAAGACAGGAAGATTGGGGTTCGAATCTTGGTTTGGTCTACTGAGGGTGGCTTTTCATAAATGGTTTCTCTCTCTCCTTCAACGCAAATGCAAGTAGATTACCTCTAAAATTCTTTCTTCCTCGTCCTTATCCTATATATATATCCTCATTCTGTTTAATAAGGTCTGGAGTTTAGTGTTGCTTCAGGTGAAGTACGTTTACTTTATGATTTAAATTGATATAACTCTGTATTATAAGATGCACTTTAAGTAAACAACTTTTTTTTATCACCACGTCTTACTACCCGTTCATGTTATACGCATATATGATAGTTACTTAAATTACTTAATATATATAATAAAGTTAAACTCTAATATTACATTATCCAAGGCCCACCTGAGAGCAAACCAGGCACCATTAGAGCCACCAGCTTCTCTAACCACTCGGACAAGGGTATCAGAAGAAAACTAGTGGGGCCTGCCGTAGACCAGAGCGCTAAAATAATTTATTCTAACCAAAGGTTGTTTATATCTTATCCTGATGTGCTCCGGCGAAAAACTCTAGTAAGCTTGACCCCGTGTATGAGGTGTTCTGAAGGGAAGAATATGGATTTTGGGTACCCGGTGACAAGAGAGCCTGGCAATGATTGGGTGTACTGAGTTTTTATACTAGAACTAGCAGAACTACCTGACGTTGCCCTGAGTAACCACGCAATGGATTACGTGACTACCACGGACAACGATTTTATTTGCTTAAATCAGACAGAAAAAAAAACCTCTTCATTTTACTTCTTCCGGCCCAGTTTTTAAATTGATTTAAAAAAAATTCCATTCAAATTTTAAATCTCCAGTTTCAAGGTGCACATGTCTGTGCGGAGGGCTAATAAATTTTAAATGTCAGACCTTTGCTTCTGATGGATACTATGTAATACTCTTGATGAACAGACAGTCTTAATTTTATTTATATATATATATATATTAGATGAGTAGATACATTGAAAAAAGTTTAATAATATTAAGTTAATAAGTTATCTTTATGACAAAGCCCTGATGATCTTCACTGCCCCAATATTATTAATAATACATTATAATATCACGTTTGAAATACCGGTTTTGTAAGAACCTTATATTTGAAATAAAGAACTGATCTCGTAATATATATTGATTTATCAGAATTTAACATTTTTGGCACTTAAAAAACATACACAATAGTTGGACTATTGATTTAGGAATACTATTCTAAAACGTGCATGGAGAGGGGTAGATCAATTAGGAAAAAATATATTCAATGCATCCGGTTGGAATTCACACATAGACGAACTGGGATGTACTAACTTGACGCTTAGTCCGCGTTTCCGTCTATGCCTGTGCGTATGACTTAAAAACCATTCTGATCTGTAGCATACATTAGAGATTCATAGGCGTTTGTTGAGTTTTGTCTGAATACGTGTGTTTCTAAAATATATATAAGGCATGTCCTTACTAATACAAAGTATAGTACTCGCTGCGCTAGCTATAGGGAAGGAACAATGAGATGGTTGAGTAATTTTTAATCAAGGAAAGAGCCGTCACGGTTCTCACACTGCGACATTTCAGAAGCCTTCATTTGGCAGATGTGTTTCATGTATCGCATTCGCCAACATAGAGGCTGATGGCGAAAGCACTTTCAATTTATCATGAATTTGAGTTGTTGTATTTTTTTACAGTTTACTCTTTTAGGCGGTGCAGTTTGAAGAGTTATCGTTCCGAGTGAAATATTGATTTGTAGCGGTGTCTATAACTGAAGCAAGTTTAATCAAGGTGAAACTATTTTTATGGATGTCACAAACTAGTTTTGATATTTAAGAGAAGGTGTCTCAATTCACTCACCTGGAAAACTGTTGTAATTAATTTTATAATATTAATATAAATTATAGTTATGGTGTTACTGAAGTCTTTGATTACCGCTTTATGAGAAAAGGTTCACTTCAGCGAGAATTCAACATACAAAGTGGATTTAGTACACCTAGTTCTACAATCAGAAACTATTATTTTGGAGGAAGAATAAATATATACACAAATATTACATTATTTTTCTCACCTATACTGAGAATCAAACTATGGACCTTCAAATGTCTATTTAATGTGAGGTAGAAGAGAATACGTGTTTATATTTTTTGCCGTTTTTTATTACAAAAAACACTTTTTGGACAAACTATATAAATAACTTGAATTAGTAACTATGTTTAGTTTAATTTGTTACAAATCTCTATCATCATTTCTTGAATATTTGTCATGAGAATACTAACTTTTAAATGAAGAGTAAATGTCCTGGCCAAATTAAATGACGTTCAAGGTAAATGGCTAATACTATTGATATTACTATGTAGGTAGAAAATTAAATAAAACCTATTTATTTCAGCCCAAAATAGTGTTTCATTACAAATACTTTTAAAATTTGGACCTCAACTGGCGTTCTCTTCCACTCCACCTTAAAATCTTTAATCAATGATTTCACATGACGTATAGAATTAATACTACGTTTACATAAATGAAAATGCAAGTGTGTAAGATATTGTTTTTATTTTCTGTACCTTTTATTTTAAAGATACGTGGGTGTTAGTTGTGTTTGGAACTAAATTAAGAATTTTAAATTCTCCATAGAATTGCACTTAATTCATGGTTCGAACCGACAGTCAAACCACGGCTATGTTTAATACACGCACGTTTGAAAGATATATTTCTATTAGTTTATTGAGAGGATGTAATATTTATTAATAAATATGCAAAAGAATATCACCAATTCATAAAAACACATTTGTATCCCACATACACAATATATAGTCGAATTTTGGTAGGAAGATATTTTTAGAAAATACAAACATGTTGATTTTTTCCGTTAGCATTGAGCATATTTTGATAATATTAATGTTTTTGTTATAATTGAAAATATCTATCAAACGTGATAGCTTCAGATCCTATGAAATGGCTTATGAATACTAATATATCTGGTAGCTTTAATAGCTGTCAGGTAAGGCACTTTCAATTAAAATCTAGCTGTTGGTATCTCAGCAAAAAAACACTATATTTATTATTTTTAACACCGCATCCTACTACCCGTTCGGGCTATACTCTACCACTTTCTCTTATTACAGTTCTCACAAAGTGTAAATATTATTTTCCTCATAAATTATGTATTTTATTTCCTTTTTAAAAACAAACAAGTATTTTTATGGCTCACAGTAGTTATATTATAAATTAATATATTTATTTTAAACTTCTCATGAATAAATAAGTAGTTTCTTATGAATAGCTTAAAATTTAAATCATTAAACTTTTATATAAATTTACTCACGAGCATTTTAAAATAAAATGAAAACGTGGGTATAATTTTCCTAATATCTATTAAAACAATCAATATTACCTTGGTCTCGAATAATAAATATTTAGTGGTTTTTGCAAAAAAATAATCTTATAACTGTTTAATTTATTTGATTGTGGATAAAGACCTGACCTCCTTGCTTATGCAAGCTCATACAATATAAAAATGTACCAAAACAATATACAATATACTAACAAGAATGTTTCTGTAATATCTTTATTGGTGTAGAACGACATTTTTTTATTGGATGTCCGTAGGGTCATTTAATAAAACTTTCGTTAAGTTGGTACCTGCTTTGACAGATAACCACACATGTTGTAAAACGCTTACCTAATGAAAATTATGTTTATTTTGTTCATGCTTTGTATTTCGAAACATAAATGCCTAGTTTGGTATAATATTTTCTTGCTATTGATTAAATGTAATATTAATTTTTTCCCTTTGGCATGTAATAAGCGCGTGGGCACTATCCAGACATCACGCAATGCATGCAAGTGCGAAAGATTGCCTATACAATCTATCTCACGGCGTCTTTAATTATTTCGGTAACGGTGCTTTTCACTAAGGCATTCACTGTGCTACTTTTATTTAGCTTTGTCTATTACTACCCATTCAGGCTACACGCATGTATAATAAATACTTTTATGTTATACGAATTAAGAAGGCTAAATTAAGATGAAGTGTACCCACATTTTAGTGGAGCAAGAGTGGAAAACCATTTAAGAAACGTCATCCTTAGTACATCCAACCGGGATCGAACCGTGATCTTCCATATAATCAGCAGTCCAGTCTATTTATAGGGCTACGCCTTATACCATGCGGCCATTGAAGCAAATCTCTGTGCTATTGTAAATAGAGTTGTATCCAAACGAGTTTATATAAAAATTCTTATTCTATTTCCTTAAATGCTCCCTCTCAAATATATAGAAACTTATCCAGTGTAGTAAGTATTTGAAGTCATTCAAAGATGTGATCAAAATTCCCTAAAAAAACGCTTCTAGTATTTACTAATGATTTTTCAATTATAAATGTATTGCATAATAGGTAAGGAGATAAAAACAATTGACAGTAAAATTATGTTTAGCTATGTTGAATTTTATGCAGGGTTTGGTTAGTATTTAGCACTTAAAATACTATTAATTACTATGGTTAAGGCATGTTTTATACTAAATTCAGGTGTACTAAGCAACCAATGAATAGCTTTAATATTAGTTTTAAAATATTCAATTCCTTAAAACTATAATAATTCCAATTTAAAAACTAAGTCACTTTTGTGTTAGTGTCCTTACGTTTATACTTTAGACCTTATTTGAATGTAAAAAAGTAACAAAATTAAGGCATTATAGTAAACTATTTCCCCAACATAATATTTTCTTGGCGCAGAGTACTCTTATTTCGTGTTAATTGGGTTGACATTTAATGAAACTTAAGCTAGGAAATGGAGAGGATTTCACCTATTATCGGTGCCCTTAACTAAAACACTGTGAGTCAAAAAACCCTTAAATATTTAGAATAGCCGTTTTTTCTTTCCATTCAAAGGTCTCTGATGTAATTTGAACTTTTCTATATTGGCCACCCTCACTACTACTTCTACCCTTTTCGTTTTCTAAGCTATGAAAGATAAATACGTGAGTACGTTACTTAAACGGGTTCGGAGTAAATAACCTTTCATTTTATAAATTGACCACTCTAACTTCTCAAGTATAACTACGTTACATTTAAAACAATACGAGGTAATCTATATTAATAAAATGGAGAGTTTTTTATTTGTCTGAGATATATATACCGCACGCAGAGGGTTGAAATTTTAAAATTAGTATCCCCTGTGCATAAACATGCGTACTCTCTTCTTTTTTTATTTTTAGCAGCACGTCTTACTCCCCGTTTCGGTTATAGGTTTATGTACTGTTTACGTTAATGGTTTTAGGGATTATGAAGGCTATATTAATAGGCATGTACATGAACTTGTGTGGAGAGAGACTGGAAAAGTATTTGGGAAAAATCACCCTCATTACACCCGACTGAGATTCGAACCATGGGCTCTCAGTCATCGGCAGTCTAGCCTACTTGAAGAGTAGCGCGCTAGACCATGCGGCCACCGAAGTGGGTTTGTGAACCTTGAAGCTGGTACTTTATATTTTTGATTAGATTCTTTAAATTTATTAAAAACTTAGTTGAAAGAAACCAAATGAATTGATTATTTTTTCCATCTGTTTGAAGCAAAGAAATGTGTTTATTGGGATACTTCTTCTAGTACAATAGTACATGTATATATAACTCAAATTTATGGGTTAGTAAATTATTTAATCCATCAATAAAACATTGGTTTTTTGGAATTAGCATACACTAAACTTCTCAGGTCATATATTTTATTTAATAATATCTTCCTCTGACAAGACATCTTGTGAATGTGGGGAATGCCAGGTCTCCACCGTGGTCCGGATTCCATGTTAAACTGTAGGTCCTTCATTTCATCTCACAATCACCCTACCATTACACATTAGCGTAAGTGCGTATAACCCGAACGAGGTAGTAAGACGCGGTGCTAATAATAATAATAATAATAATAATAATCTCTTCAATGAGAATTACATCGTAAACATTTATTTGATTAACTTTTTTGAAATTATATAGGTTTTATCAAAAACCTTGATAATTTATATTATTATTTAAAATTAATTAGTTTTTAAACTCATTCTCTTTGATTTCACACAACTGTATACATATAATAATATTTCAATTTGAACACAACTCTTAAAAAAAAGAGTTTTTCACTAAGCTCTTGAAGATTCTAGAAACCTATTTTCCTAAACACATTTTGGAACCGTTTGTCTGGAATAGAATTTACTAAAACCGTTCTTTTCACCCCAATAAAATTGAACGAAACTCACTGTTGTTTCGTTGGTGTGGTCATCAAACCTTCTTTGAACAAAAAAGGGTATTCGTATGATATAAAGGTTAGGGGGAGAACGGGTGAGGTTTGGTCATAGATAGATAAAACATGGACGTCTTGATTCATGCTTTGGAAAAAAAATCAATGGCGTACCATTATCTTAGTAGATAAAAAAATGTTTCTGATCTTAGTACTGTTATTTATTGTCTTTTTAAGAGCAAACTCGTGTCCTGGCTACATTAAGATTTTTTTCTGGATAGATCTTTCTTGCTAAATTAGGCTCCATGTTAAAATTTAAAATTACATTGTCAATAAAATTGCCCATACCTAAAAGCAGTTATTGATGATGTACACATGATGGACCAAGTTGAATACTGTATTTATATTTACAAACACAGTAAGTATATATATATATATATAAAATAGGTAAAATTGAATACCCAGAAGGGCGTGGAATAATTTTATCTTAAAATAAAAGTATCTTAAAAGCAAACACAATGTTTCGATGTATAAAAAAAAATACAAATTCTAGCTTTATGGTAGAAATTGTTACCTCTTTCAAATGTTTTTTTCTTAAAATCGAGAATGATATATTTCAATATATTTTTTAAATTAAAAAAGATTATAGTGTTTACTTGTAATTATTAAAATTGATCTTAAACAAATTTTTAATTATTTAAATATAGGAATGAATCTAACCTTATTAGACCCACTCGTAGAAACAAACAACCCTTTTAATTGGAAAAATCAAGAAATTGAAGCTATTTATAAAATAAATTATTCAAATTTCACACTAGGAAACTAATGCCCATCAAAAACATTTATAATGTTCTAGATAATTTGTCCTGTTGCTAAACTAAAATGATTCTACATACAAGTTAATTATAGCTTGCAAATAAGATTTTATTGAGTTCTTCTTCTCTAACCGAAATTAATGACATCCGCAATTCACTCTAACAGAGCTATAAAAGTACGAGGAGGTGCGAAAATTATTTTAAATACATTCCTAATAGTTCATGTGGGGGAAAAATAAGATTCCATTCAAAAAGCCATATCAGCGCACCCAATCAATTTTTTTTTCACATGTCAAACTAAATAATGCAATTAAATCTATCAATACACAGTTCTTTTAGCTTTTGATCTTAACCGAAGGATTTATGTCTGTACTGCACAAAGTTGCCTTCGTCAGCCTGGTCGTGGCTCAAATTCTGGTTGAGTTTGCAATAGTTGTCTATATTTTGATTTAAAAAGGTGGTTTTCCCATCCTATTTATACTATAATGTGAGTGCATTTCCTCCAATCTACCATAATC
>CABFVZ010001296.1:153791-168746 GCA_902151445.1 Timema monikensis
CCCCCCCCAGCCCGTGGATATTATTGACATGTGTGTTAAACGTACTAATGATGAAAATAGTTAATCATCAAATATTTACCTAGTTAGTGTTCCGCAAACTTTTTAAGTTCACGGTACACTTACTAATTCTACGATTTTTGTGGCACGCCATTTTGATTTTGGTACGCGCTGCGTCAGCAGAATATGAATCCGACACCCAGTCCAACGTCTGTACGGCAGATCAGAATTAGGAAAATATAGACATTTTTTTTGTACTGAAGTAACTTCAAATGCTCTGAGATTATAGGTTGACGTTATTTTGTTGTGCCTGCTTCTTTAACAGTTGGAGGAAACATTTAGTTACAACCATTAGTAGTTTGGGTAAATCATAGTTCTTAACATAGCACTTAAGCCTTTTATTTTGTACTAGTAAGTAAGAAATCCGGATGACTCACAACTACCATTTGTTCCAATTTCATTTGTGTTTTCATTGAACAGCATTACAAACAAGGCACCCTGGTCTTATCTGTGGTCACACGGCCCACCTTAATCGCAGCCGCGGTACATCAGTGTACCGTGGCACACCGTTTGCGAAACACTGGCCTGTATTACATTAGTTCTATAATTACCTTTCCAAATATTTCCGACTATTCTTTTTGCTTGGACTGTAACATTGTTGCAGATTTAAAACCAATTCCTTGGTACAGCTTGGCGGTGACGTATCCACGCCTCACGCATCCTTGATAAAAGTAAGTTTGGGAGAGGGTACAAGCTGGATGGTTTTCAATTATCCAGGAGCAGTGTCTTGCTAAACGAGGCCAACCTTCCTTCCTTGTAACGTCTGCTCAGATGGATGGTAAAATAGCTATGTTTGAGAGAAGATGGGATTCGGGGGAAGGTTGAACCTCTCAAAATGCGAAACGATTGGGTCTTCTTTGAAAATTTTGACAGAGGTTTGATGCAGACTAATACCGATTCAGGAGGAAGATCGCTTGTTGCATAGGCTCTATCTATATTTTTTTTGTCACTTATGACATCATTCTTAGTTGAGCTAGTTTGTAATTGGATGTATTATTATTAATTAGTTTTTATATTTTGTTATATCCCCTTCCGGTTTTCAGGTGGTCTAATTGTCAGTATCTTTTAGTCAGGTTTGCTGCAGACTAGGAGGTTGAGGTTTGAATCTTATCTGGGTTTAATAAGGGTGGTTTTTACTCGAAGATTCCCATCCTCCCCTCATGCTCATGTGCGCATGTACTTCCTTTAAAATCAAGTCTTCTTCATCCCTACACAAACAGTGTAGCTAAATATATGCGTGCATCCTGAACGGGTAGTAGTATGGGCTGAGGGGGTTAAGGGGGTAGTTACAACATAGGGTGAAATAGTTAGATTATTTATTAATGTATCATAGTATTTTTATTTCAATGTCTAGTTTTTAATGCTTTTTTTATATTTCATAACAATATACGGATAGAATGTTCGTGGATTAAACAGCCAACCTTTGGGAATAGAGGTGGGGTCAAAAAATTCTCTCAAAATTCTCTTTGGAAACGATCATGTTTTCAGTTCATTTTCGAGGAGACAACAAAAATCTAATCAAAAAAATATTTTTATGCACAAAAAAGTGAAATAACACTAAACATATTATGTTTATCTAAGTCATATTGTTATAAAAGCTGTTAAAATTTAATTTTTACTAAGATAAACTCTCATTTGTTCCTTTATTTTGGGTAGTTTAAGAGGAATCCAGTATGAAACATTCAATAAGATGTATCAAAGTAATCGAAAAACCATGTTATTATTTGGCTTAAAGCAAAAAATAAATTTGGATACACAAAATAAAAAAAATCTTTGAAATTTATGCAATGTTTGTCTCAAGGCTGGAGGCCATAATTTTGAACAAAATAAATACTAAAATAAATTAAAAATTATCATTTGATATTTATATATTGATCTTGGTTTAGTTTAGTTTTTGCTGTAAGCGAAAACGAACTAGTTTCCAAGGGCCATTTTGAGCAAGTTTATCTATCCCTTAACACTTCGCAAAGTTTTGTTATTTAATCCGGGAACACTCTGTAGGCTTGTTTTTTCAGATACACTTAACGTGGGCTAAATATAACTTGATTACGTACTCAAGCCGTATATGTGAATAGAAGCTTGCGTGTATGAACGAAATAGTACCGTTCTATATCCATGGCCTCGAACTTTGACCGATATCCGCATCTGGGGACAATGTAATATTTCATAGCAATTATGACCACAACTGTAATTAATTTCAAACAGAATCATTTAAATATAGATATAATCCATTAAATTAATAATCATTAAATTGTATGGAGTTATTTGAACGTGCGAGGGGGAATATTAGAAAAAAATATACAGTAGTTTGATAGCAATGGCTCAACGTTTATTGCACATCCGTAACAAGTGTGCTCACACAATTTCAGATAAAATAAATATTATTTGTTGCAAAAATGGTTTTCTTTAGATTGCTAAATTTTTATACAATGCCATATAAAACACCTCAAGAATAAAATTAAATTCAGTTGTTTGTAATATTATCGTCAGTTTGAGCCTCAAGCCATACTCACGTTCAATTTCCATTGACCTTGCTAATAATTATGCGGATACCCACGTCCATGCATGGTTCTTTCATCTTATGAATTTCTACTGGAAATTTCCAAACAAAATTTACTATTACAAAGGCAATTTGCTATTGGAGGTCTTCACTAAATAGATGAGATATTGCTAATCAGATGTTCGCTTATGTTAAATATTGACAAAACAATTAACAGCGGCACGAATTTGGTGTTTACTATAATGAACAGAAAACTGTTTTCTACAACCTAAGAATTTATTATGAACTTGTAAACAGTGTTTGAAATTTGGAGTTTTCTATTCCGTGCCGTCCTTAGATTCACATATTTGGTTTGATTAAAACGCCCTGGAAACGAAAGGTAACTGGTATATGAACGCAAAATGGATTTTTGTGAATCGAATGATAAATTTTAATAAAGGGATCACAAAACAAATTGCATTGTTAATTGTATTTTCCTCCTCCCTTGCTTGTTATTTTATTTCCGGACAGCAGCTCCACCCGGCAACGCTATAAACACACATTGTCACTATTCTAGTGCTTTAAGGCTAACATCGTAAGGTTATCAGTCACAATAACTTGTAATTTAATATAAATCCATCTCGGTACTTTGTTACTAGAATCTCGATGGGACATAGTTTCTTAGTCGTCACTAAAATAAAGTGAGGTGTGAACAACAATTCTAAGTTCATCATTACTGCGAATTTGTGTGATGATATTTTTTAAATGTATTACTAATAAAAAGCATGATTGCGAGTTCTTTAAATGATTTAAACATTGACACATGAATAGATGATTGCTGAACAAATATTTGTCTATATTTATGTGTTTTTTACTTACGTACTGACGAAAATGACACATTATTAATTCTATAACATAATTTACAATATTTAAAAAGAAATTTTTGGAAAAATATGTCAGAATGTTCTAGTTCTTTAAGTGACGTACTTTTATGGTTTTCATTCTTACTTTTGAGCTCCACTCTTAAATATTAACCGTGCCCAATGCAACATTTCTTGTTACTTGTAAAATGGTTTTCAACCTGTGTTACGTGTACCACTGGGAGTATATGGAATATTTATTAGGAATATGCGAAAATAATTCAGTTACGGTGGCCCTTGTTCTTACTGTAACATAACCTAATTTGAGCATGATATTTAAATATGTGTGTTTTAAAACAAGCACACTCAAAAATGTTGATTCTTTCTATTCTAATAAATGTTAAATCTTTATTATTATACCTAAGTGGTAAATAAATTTAATTAAGGTGATTGGACCTTTTCATTTGGTGTGAAAATGCAGAGACATGGTAACAAACGGTTATCTTCAAGAATGTTTATTGTTTTGCAATTTTCTTTTTGGAAACGGTTTGTTTAAGAATAGAAGCATGTTGATTAAGTCATACTTTTTATATACATAACCACTCTATAATTTTAACAGTGATCAAATATCTATAAACAATTGACATTTTTCAATGGAAACTTGCTGATTTCATAACAAAAAATAAGAAAATGTAACAATTAATAAACATCGATACATTATCTTAGAAGGGGTGTTGAAAATATTAACAGAAAAATTTCACTCGTTCTCGAGAAAACTGATATTTCTAAACGTATGATTTTTACTCAAGATCTGTCAGGTAGCTAGCACCATCTACTGTTTCCGTGATCCATCTGTTATTGTTGACGAGGAAGGATACTTTGGTTGGTTGTGAAGCTACACCACGCCTTTCACCCTCCTACCCACCATCCCACAAAATAGTTTTTAGACTTGCACTCGACAGGGCCAAGGACATTAAGTAATTTGTGAAATTTGTTAAAGGTTTTACTCAACTAAAATATGTATATTGAGTTTTGTAGTATAACATGTAAAATATCTAGATATGTATCTAATTATACTTGAAGAATTGTTAGATAAAAATAGACCACCATGCTCTTAAGTTAAATGATTATTTAAAAAAAACTCAATAGTGTTAATAGGGAAAGGTGTTTTAATTGAATAATTTATTAATTTATTAAAAACCTGCTTTTAAGTATTTGAGATAGGCGTTTACAAATGCTAGAATACACAAAATTAGAAATAGGTAAAAAACTACTGCCCCAGAACAATACTTACACGACCTTTTCAAATCTTTTGAATACGGGTTTATATTGTCTTTAACCCATTGTTGCCAATAGCATACAATTGGTGAAAGCATTGACTCTCCCAAATTGGAAAGAGGTGCTGTTTATGCAGTCATGAATATTTCAAGACCAGGAATCTGGAATTGAATCCGCTCTACAGCTGTACGTTGAGGGGTCAACTTGGTAAAAACGCACTCTCCTGAAAACAAAAGCGAAACGAGAGGCGATACTTGGGAAAAGGGATGGGATAGAGAAAGCACAAATAAACACACAAATAAGTTAATTGTTTTGGAGACGAATTTAATAAAGAAAAAAGAAACCAAGACGAATAATTCTAGCATATACGTCATGCTGTTTAATAAAGGAGATTGGATCTGAGGGAATAAGATTTTACATTTTTATTTAACTTTATTTTATTTTATAAAACACATTATCAGACTTAAGATATTCGGTCAAATTATATATATTATGGGTATACCATGATTAAGTACAGTATGGTCCATATTCGTGCTGATTTTTAAAATAATGTATTTATCAAATTTAAAAAAATCTTACTTCCTAACAAACTTTCTCTTTATATTTATTTCTGGCATTTTATTTATTCTTTATGTTATGTGTTTATGTTTTACGCTATTTTTTTATGTGCTTCCTAGCTCGTTCATCCCTCAGTTCATACACCTCATAGTTCTAAAACAAATTAGCTAATATCATGGTGATAATTGTTTACCTCAGATCTTCGGTCCCTTAATTCATATACATAGATAAGTTTCATCTACATAGATAAGGTTCATCTGCCTCATAGTTCATCCACATTTAAATTAACCTATTAAAAAGGGGAGTTGCATTTCCCTATTCAACCAATGCTAAATTATTATGGTTGATTTGGGTACATTTTTCTCAGAAATTATAATGGTTAATAAACTGATTTTCTTATGACTCATCTATAAGTATATTCTAACAATTATATGGGGGAAATTTATAAATATCTCAAAAAAAATAATTTAAATTAATTTTTAAATGTGTTAAATATTTTGTTCTAATCTTCCAACACGTCTCAACATATTTATATGGATGTAAATTATGTTTATTGTTATATTTAAAAAAATCTCCAGATAAAATGTGCATAATTAAATTTCCAAAGTAACAAAAAAAATTATAGTGATATCTTATATAGTTTTTGAAAACAAAAATACCTAAATGAACCATAATTTAACATTGGTTGTATAGGGAAAGGTAATTCCCCTTGATTCGTCTACTCCTTAGGTCCATCTACCTCTTTATGTTCGCCTACCTCTTAATTAATATATTTCATGAGTCGTCTACCTTTTGGTACCTCTACCATTTAATTAGTATATGTTTTTATATCATATTATGTATTTCTCTATTTATATAAAAGCTAAAGCCCTGACTGAATGACTGACTGACTGACTGACACAATAATCACTAATTCTCACACTTCCCACGAAGCTAGAGGGCTGCAATTTGGCGCAGGTGTTCCATTTAAGCTAATTAGGAAAAGTAAATGTGTTTCATTCCAATTTGTTGTGATTAAGGTGGTGAAATTGGGGTGATTACCCTAATCAACAATATTGCTTTATAAACTCTTTTTAAGCGTTTAGAGCGTGATAATTCGATAAGTTTGTTCTAATAATACCTTCAAAGAAATATAGCAATTATTTTTAACCCGTAGATGCTTCTAAGGGGTGGAAAAAATTAACACAATTAATTAAAATATGTAATTACGTTTTAATATGCAACTCCAAGAGAGGGTAGATATCTGTAGTTTATATTTTTTCTGAATTTTGTGGTGTTTGTAGTGTCAGTATGAGTGAGAGAGCCCTTCCTGGTGTGGTGTGTGGTGGTGGGGAGTGGTGCGAGTAAGGGGAGACCTGTCTAGCCGCGCTCAGATGATAACGCTCCAGGCAGTAGGCAAGGGGGGCCTGCCGAAAATAAAACTCTCCATGAGAAACGATACATGGTCACCTCCTCACGGTGTTTCTCGGTTAGCGCTAAGAAGCTTAAAACAGATTCCTCATTTTCATCCAAAAATAAATAAAAGCACAATATCCCGTGTGAAGAACGGGTATTCAGTTGGTCATTGAATATAATCAATCAAGAAAATGCTAGTTTAGTAGTTTATTTCCATATTAAAGTATTTAGAAAAATATTATCAAATTCTATCAAGTCTTCCAACGAAGCATCTTAACAAAAAAGTGTTATTTAAAATTTTGAATAATACGTCCAAAAAGAATTTTGAAAAATAAATATGTTTAATAATTACTCTAATTACTTTCAAGATGAAACGCAATTTTGCTTACATTCTTTCAACGCCTCGTAGCTCAACGCTACCAACCTAGCTCAAACTAAACAAGTCTCAAGAGTGCTCATCACTTGCCCGAAGGACACTATCCTCAGAGGGCGGGAGTTTAGGAATCAGGTGGGGGGAACACACGTACTTTGGAGAAGCCACATAGACGATTCTCGAAGAATCTCTATCTATCTCCATCTCTGTGGAAACTTTTCCCTGGTTCCGCTGACGCTAGTGCCTTTGGAATGCAGTCGCGAAGCTTAGTTTGAAACTCAAGAGTGTTGACGTATGGATGCATGGGACCAGCGGTGTTGGGTTTGTTGCGTAGCTGGCTAAATACGGCTACCATAATGAATAGATAATTTTGCTATGTAGTCTATTCCTTTGGACCGAGGAGCGACGGTACATTACTTACAAATAAATAGTTCACATGAATCGATAAGATGATAAATAGAAAATTCAAAATGTGTATCTAGCACTTCAATAACCCAAAATTGCCAGCGACACCTAACAATCAATTTAAATCCAAATATATCAGTTTCTCGTATAAAATTAACATATTTAAAAGGAAGGGCTCGGAATTACCTACTGAAAAAGAGATTACATGTAACAATTGGATAAATAATATAGCTGTCACTGGGTCTTCTATAGTTGACATATATGGTAAAAGGAAGGGTTTGGACTTAATTACATAAACAAGTTCACATGACCCAATCAGAAAATAAATAGAAATTCAAATTGTGTATTAACACTCCAACACTACAAAATTGCCAGGGGCCTCTGGCAAACAATCAAAATAACTCCGAAAATATTTTTTTTTATAAAATTATCCTATGTAAAAGGAAGGGCTTGGAATTACCAACTCAAAGAGTTTTTACATATAATGATCGGATAAATAATATAGCTGTGATTTGTTCTTCTATAGTCAACTTGGATAATAAAAAGAAGGGTTTGGACTTCTTTACATAAACAAGTTCACATGATCTCATCGGATAAAAAATATAAAATTTAAACGGTGTAAGCCTTAAGTAAAAGTAAGAGTTTTGAATTATTTAATTAAAGATAGTTTATGTGATATGATCAGATAAAAAAAAGGTGTTACTTTTCATTTCAATAACATAAATTGCCAAAGACTCCTCACAAAAAATCTGGTTAGCTCTAAAAATATTGATTTTTTATGTAAGACTCTCCTAGTTTGTATATAAGTCTGTCGTAGGATCTCTTTATTCTTCTGTGAGTAAATTACCAATTGTTGAATTTGGTTCTATCAGTACATAAAACATTGATCATATGTCCTTTTAAGAAAGCTGTACGTATATATATATATATATACATATATACGTACAGCTTTCTTAAAAGGATATATATATATATATATATATATATANGTATGGATATTGCCTACACGGGCACTAAGATATATGTGTGTGTGTGTGTGTGTGTGTGTAAACTGTCTAAACTTACATTCAAAACGTATTTATAGCATAAATAAGTTGTGAGCTTGCAGTCTCACTTTTTTATGTACTCACGTAGTTCTAGTAGAGTTTATAGAGACCAAGTATCTCCTCTTTCGAAAGTTTCTCCTCTTTGTTTTTCATCATAGTTTATGTTTCGCCGAGCGCCCACACCATAAACATTACGTATTGTATATTACACCTCCCTTCTCCCTAAAGTACTTCAACAGCCAATATGGTCGGTTGTCCGTGTTTACCCGGAGATCCCCTAGGGACGGCAACCGGCCCAGGCAGAATCAGTTTCGGCGCTGAAGTGTTCTCTTAGTGGGAAGTACCCACAGGGGAACCGTTGTGTAGCAAGGGGAAGGCACAATTACCTCCCTACTTGGTTACCGAACCCAACTCTTCTAGCTCTGAGAATCAATGAGGTTGGTGGATCAGTTTGGGGTGGGAAAAGTTGGGGCGAGTGAACGACCTTTTTACTTTTTATATTATTATTATTATTATTATTATCAGCGCGTCTTACTACCCGTTCGGGTAATACACACTTACGCTAATGTGCAATGGTAGGCTGATTGTGAGATGAAATGGAGGACCTACAGTTTAACGTGGGATCCGAACCACGGTGGGGGCCTGGCATTCCACACATTCACAAGTTGTGATTAATACACGTCTTGTCAGAGGTGAATGAAAGGTTTGGCAATCAGTTAAATCTGTGCCGGGGCTGAGGATTGAACGTCGGACCCCCCCAGCACAAAAGTCCGACACCTTACCCCTAGACCACCAGATCACCTACTTTCTATGTTCAACATTCTTTGGCTTCGAGATAAATAAACTTCAAGTGCCAAAACTCCATGTCATAAATTTGGCAGGATCTGAAAGTTATCGTGTATCAACTGATTCCAAGCGTGACTAAACGTTCATCAAATTGATACATTATTTCGAGATTGTTTAGTACACCTAGAGTAATTAGTTTGGATGTAACAAGTACCTGGTAACATAAATGCTAGTACGCCCTATGAGCCTCAACTGAAGTTTCTCCTACTTATAGCTGGACCATTAATAGATGCGCACCCTCAAACTATGTGTTAACCCCTCTTAATAATTGTTCCTGACATTGCTCTAGAGGTTTTTAAAACGGGAGCCTTATGGTGAAATGGAAAGGAACCCAAAGTAAGGTCCGTGTTTTGCCGATCTTATGAAACTTTGTCCAAAATAAAATGTATTTTAATATTTCATACAAATTAATCTCAACAATTTTTGAATATTTGTCAGGAAAAACGCGGGCTTTGACCAGAAAATTTTTAAATGAAGATCAAAAAAATCATGTTCAAATTGCATAGTACAGTTAAAGAACTGTTTATATTAATGAAAGTATCAAATCAATCAAAGTGTTACTTCGTTATAAATATTTTATCTATTTTAGCTAAGGTTTTTGGTGATAAAAACGGTAAACACATGACCGCGTCCCTTTACATACAACCTTTAAATATGAGTGCTAACATTTGACTATCCTGAAACCAAAAATGTATGGACAATAACTCTTTAACGGGAATATTACAAGTGTATCGCAGAAATAACTCTTTAACGGGAATATTACAAGTGTATCGCAGAAATAACTCTTTAACGGAAATATTACAAGTGTATCGCAGAAATCATATGCATTTGGGAATTATATATATATATATATATATTTTTATATATCTATATGTGTGTGTGTGTTTAAAATATCTAAACCTTCCAGATTATGCCACCAAACTAATGACGTTGTAACTTAGTATATAAAAGTTTTCAAGAGTGAGACTATTTTTATCCTTCATCTCCTTCAATAAAATGTCATTTTTTTCTATAAAAATGAGTCTTCAAATTGGTGATAAATATCTAACAACATTAAAGTGGCCATACATTTTTATTATTACGATGTAATCCGTTTAAAACAAGAAGCTTAACTTAATATAATAAATTATAAAGTTTATTTTTTACAGGAAATAATTCTTATTATTATATATAGCATCAAAATAAAATACTGAGTCTTACGTATTTATTATTATATTATTGTTTATTTAGCACCACGTCTTACTACCCGTCTGTGTTACACGCTTAAGTACTAATTACGCTAATGAGCTAGCGATTAGTAAAGTTGAATTTAGATGAAGTGAAAACACATTTGCATGGAGGGAGAGTGGAAAACCATTTAGAAAAAATCATCCCCTAGTTCACCCGACCAAGATTCTAACCTCGATCTCCCCGTCCTCGGCAGTCTGGCTCAACACGAATCTAGTGTGTTAACCAGCTTCGACACCGAGGCGGGTCTCACGTATTTAGACAAATTAAATATAATTTTTAACACGGCGTTCTACTACCCTTTCGGGCTATACACTTTCAATATATTAAATACCTAGTATTTAGTACACGCTTTCTCCAAAAACACAAAACGCTCTATGTGAATAATCCCTTATTTAATAACAGATGTATATAAGTTATCTATAACAGCCAACATTTTACAACCAAACTTAATTTCAAACTACCCCTTGAGTAAGCTTGTAATATTCACGCCGATTATTCACTGTTAAAGGGCGATAAATATATGGTAAAACCATGGGTTAGGTGGAGATAAATGTTCCTGAAACTTTCGTTTATTACAAGAAGAAAGGGAACATTTTACACAAAATATTCCGAGGCACTTTTGTTTGGGCTAGCTACATACACACACTTATACGGTAGGGACAAGGAAAGTAGGATTTGAAGTAAGTATACCCATATCTACTTGGAGAAAGAATAGGAAACCATTTAGAGAAACTCAATATTAGTACACTAGACTGGGTTTAGAACCACAATATTCTTGTCATCGATAATACAGTTTAACATTAGCGTGACGCGTTAGACCACGTAACCACCGATGTGGGTGTCATATCTTAGCATAACTTAGTTATATCCATTCAAACCTTATTTAACTTAACTAAACAATATCTAACTTAAAATGGACTCAAACCAACTTATAAAATCAGATGATTATATTTTGTCAAAAAATATTTATTCTGTTAATTACTCTGCTTGAGATAATTTTGTATGCAATATATTATCTGTTTAATATAAAGACTTATTGTTTCGATTCTTAAGAGTGGCTAAACGCTAGAAAAATATTCTCTACCACGTATTGGGGGCCAAAATTGTAAATTACAGGGTGTCTCCCACTAAACTCCACTGTACTGAACCAAATATGCTTACAATTTTTGAATCTCATGGTATGTACTCTGTAAAACACTTTCTCTCTCTAGGAGAATTTCATTCCCTTCTAAAAGCTATAATAGTCGTTTGTTAATAGAGCAACTTAATTATTTTTAAATATTGCCATGACTACCCTTTAAAAAACCATTATTTTATATATGTATGTATGTATTTATATTTCAGTCACCCACTTGATGTAGAGTTCATCTCTACCAAGCTAGCATAATTTACATGATAATAGATTTTCTTAGGAAATGTATTGGATTACTTTATATTCATAAGCTCTTTCGTTTTTAAAGCAAACATTTTAGATTGTAATGTTTCCCTTTCCCTACATTTTCAACTGTGCAATTTCGTGCTTCTTGTCCTTCGTCTTCATCCCTTATACATCTCCTACTCAATCAATTTGGATGGCATCTTATTTAAAATCAGAGTTTGAACTCTATACATATTGAGACTTCATTACTACTCTCAAAGACAAAAACTGGCTGTCAAATAATATTTGAAACGTTTTTATTGTAAAATAAAATAATGATTTTGTAAAATTTAATAATAGAGAGATAATGGATGGATGTAATGAATTATACTTATATAAAAACACTGCCCTTATTAAAATATAATGTATTTTAATGTTTGAAGAGGTAGCTGACAATGTTACAAACTAAACCATCCAAATAAAATCCAGATTGTATTGGCGAGACAAAATGTTAGAACGCCCTTTCTCCAAAATTTGTTACTAGATCCTAGGCTTGTTACTATAGCAGATTCTTACTAGCTTCATGACAAGACAATACAATATTCCAGTATCATATATAGGTTATTCATTTCTACTACATCATTCGGATACGGGAAATATTTGTTTTATTTGATATCAATTATTTACACTTCTTAAAATACTTATTTAGTCATGATTAAAAAAAAGTTCAGTGATCTTTTATTATTCATTTATAAATGTAGGACACGATTTACACTGTATGATACCTGTAAGCTCTAATTTCCCTTAGTCACCGTTTACAAGTTTGGAGTTTAACCTCTCTTGAGGACACAGGGGATGGCTGGTGATTTTCACTTCGGTTTTATAATTAGTTATATTTCCACGCTAATAGGTATAAATTTATTCTAAGTAATTAATATAATTCATAACCTTTCAGACAGTTAATAACCATTGAAAGTATAGGCCCCATCGTGAGCGTTTTGACGAATAGAGTTCCCCTTGTGATTTGATCCTAGACCAGGCGACGGGCTATATATATATATATATATATATATATATATATATATATACACACCTACCAATATATTGAGTATTGTGTATAAGTATTGATATCGTACTACTAAATGTAACGCCTCTGGGTGAACCTTCGTTCAAATCCATTGATCTCAATCTTCCACTACTTTTTATTTTTGTAAGAATTTCAGCTTTTCTATCTCTTGTTTGGAGTCAGCTCTCCCGAAGGGAAAGAACAAGAAAGAAAGGACTTAAAAAAGATAAATTGGTAAAAAAAAAAAGTCGAAGGTTTTCTATCAAAAAGTTTCGTTCTCTTTCTCTTTTTATTTTTTTTATTTTATTTTTCCATCCTTCATTTCTTCGCTGAAGTCCTCACCTATTCATGTTATTTTCGAAGGTGGTAAGGGGGGGCTAGGGACAATAAAAAAAGAAAGAATAGAAGCACTAAGGTGCAAGAAATACTCTTGTTAATGCAGCACAACCCCCACACATCCAAGTATCGATATTTTCTATACAATAGACCTCGTTAAAATCGATACCTTTGCAAGAAATCGTGATTTGTGAAGCACCAGCTCATCTATAGCTCTCTTTTTACTAACCTTTCTCTTTTCTTCTCATCTAACTGGTTGAATCTGACTTGTGGTGATTTCAACTGGAAATATTTAAATACCATCGATAGTATCGGGAAGTACGATCATTTGAAAGTTACTTTTTTTTTTTACTGCATTCAACATGACGTCCAGCTTAGTGTCAGCGAAAAGTTTCTGAGGTTTTTTTTTTCTACAGATAACTATCGCATGTGTCGCAGAATTGGTCTATTATGTTTATTTTTAGATGTTCAGCTTTCGTTTTGAAACCATTGATCACCACAAATTCTAAATGTATAACTTATTTTGGAATTAAATCCCTTAGAGGTAACATCTATTGTTTTTAATCATTACAGTTGAGATTTAACTCTCTTTAACTCTTTACTATTTAAAAACACCGACTATCTATCTTAAAACTATCTCAGTACATCCAACTATATAATATCATCAATACTCTACTATAGGGTATTTTATGTCACTAATAAGATGTATTTGCTTACCGGTGTATTTAAAATTATTTGTTTGAAGTATCTTAGCGCATGAATTTACTTAATTTTTAATGCAAAAAATAAAAGTTATTTACAAATAGCGTTAGTGAGCCCACTCAAATTTAATTTACGTTTTGGCACAACAAATAAGGGATTTTATTTTCTGAAAACTGTTACCGCTATACATTTGATTTCAATGTTTAACTCATGATTCACCAAACAATATTTCCTGACCAGATGAACTAGGTTTGATTTCAATGTTTAACTCATTATTCACCAAACAATATTTCCTGACTAGGTGCACTAAGTTTGATTTCAATGTTTAACTCATGATTCACCAAACAATATTTACTGTCCAGGTGCACTAAGTTTGATTTCAATGTTTAACTCATGATACACCAAACAATATTTACTGACCAGGTACATTAGGTTTGATTTCAATGTTTAAATTTCATCATGGTTTTACCATAATTCTTCCAAGCTTATATTGTGACTACTACCATCTAAATTTCTACCCCCTTATTTTTAACTTTTAATAATATTTTTTATTAAATGTACTATTTTAAAACTCCTTAGTTTAACCAACTAAAAACCTAAACATCTAAAATAACTCCTCTTTCTGTTTGTTTGTATAAGTATTCCTCTTCTCTTATTTACTACAGTTCCCATATTAGATGTCTAACTTTTTTGATTTCTTATAATCTATCTTGTTCTATTTTTCTGTATATAAATCACTACTTCAAATACTGTTTCTGTGGGAAATTTATTTATCAAAATAACTTCGGCTCTCTTCCAAAACACCGATGTCATGTTTTTCTACCACTCTACGTCTATCTTATCCTCTGTCCTTTATTCACTAGCCTTCAACCATGCCCTTCCCAATTTATTTTCTCCCCCGCCTACTTTTCCTTGAATCCTTGATGTTTTCCACATTCGGTATTCTCTCCCCCCCCCCCCCCCCCCC
>CABFVZ010001296.1:168983-186799 GCA_902151445.1 Timema monikensis
CAGCCTGTTTTTTTTTTCACCCCGTGGAGAGTTATAGTGCATAGCCTTGTCATTCACGATCCGTGGTCACTGTCAGTCCGGTCTCTCACAAGACATCGTGTCGGAGTGTCCCCTTAGGACAGACACAACACATCTACCTACTGAGAGGCTCACACCAAAAGATAAAGATTCTTGGTAAAACCTTGAAATTATACTTAAAACGCCTCATCACATAGCTTAGATAGGTTTGTATTAAATGAATGGATAATTTATAGCCATGGATTGTTTGATATATAGAAATTATTAAAACCCTTTCATCTGATACTTTAAACACAATACTCCCACAGGTTGATTGAAAAACACTTTAACTCTATAGATAGTTCATACATGAACATGTAATGTGTATCAAATTGTACAGTTACACCAACATTACTNTTCCAGATCTTGGCACTAGAAAGTTAAACGCCATCCTGTGTTCATTATATTGACACCATAAGGTAAATATTGTTATATGTTGGAGTATTCTTAACTTGGTTCTGTGACACACAAAATACTTTCTCCTCTTGTGCCAAAATGATGGACTCTGGGGTGACTCCTTGTGGTGGAAATACGAACAACTTCCCAGCTCCGAAATTTGAAAGAAAATTCAGAAATATCAGAGTGATTCTACAATTTAGTACATACATATTTGAAAATTCCCAATTCATTTCATCATTATTTTTCATAATCCATCCAAGTAAGCTCAGACCCTTTTACTTCCAAGTTCACCATCCTCATACTACACACCTAAAATCAAGAATACAGTGTAAGTTACAGATACATATACATATTTAGTGCAACGCATCTTGTTTCCCTTTAGGAATATCTGTAACTTACACTATATTCTTGGTTTTAGGTGTGTAGTATGAGGATGGTGAATTTGGAAGTAAAAGGGTCTGAGCTTACTTGTATGGATGATGAAAAATAATAGTTTTAATAAAATCATTCTCATATAGTTCGAATGAATTAAACTCTTGGCCTCTAGAGTTCCAACTATTTATTTGCCCACTCCAGAGGTCAAATAGTCCAGGGCATAATTCTCGCAAAAGACTCGATTGTCAATAACGGAGATATCGGGGTTCAAATTCCTGATCGGTGTAATGAGGGTGGGTTTTCCTATTTGCAGATGTGTGGTACATTTACTCTAACGTATACCTTACTAATTCTTACCTCATTAATGTAACATGCTGATAGCTCTAATGAGTAGTAAGACGATCGCTGTGCACAGAATACAGATTGTATCTACATGTATACAAATACCTGTATAAGTAAGAATTTGTTGCTAATGCAAGAGTTTAAAGATCTATATCTAAATCATATTACTTTGTAATCCATAGTATGGATTTTATACAGAAATCCAGATATTACTAACTAATATTCACCCGCTTCGATGGCCACGTGATCTAACACGCTACTCTCGCAGCAGATCATGATGGGGAGATCGCGATTCGAATCTCGGTCAGGTGTAATGAGGGTGGATTTCCCAAAATTGTTTTACATTCTCTCTCCAAGCAACTTCTGGTACACTTCCTATAAATTTAAACCTTCATATTCCCTAAAACCATAAGAGTAATTAGTAAAAAAAAAGCTTATAACTAAAACGGTTAGTAGGACGCTGTGCTAGAAATAATAATTAATATTTACTTATTTTACTCCCCAATAAAAATCTTGGTCAGCATTCATACTTGATTGGAATTCGCTACTATAAAAAGGGTACACCTTTTATAGATTTATGAATAATTGGCATAATTGGTTTAACCACAACTTTTATAGAGTATCTTTGGTTTTAATCTTGAAATTGAATTTTCCTCAAATGTTTTTCCACTTGCTCTCTACTCAAAAACGGGGTACGCTTCGTCCAAAAAATGCTATCTTTATCATCCCTTCACGACCAGTATAAATATTCAGACAGCCTTGTTGAATGGTAGAACGCAATGCACAAAATATACAATGCCTTTTTCCTTCTGTTCATTCTAACAACACAATGGTGAGCTATGGTCAAGAAAAAAGCTAGAACTTTAAGAATAAATAAAAAAAACTCCAAAATAATATATTTATATTAAATTACTTTTATTTAGGTTAACCATTAAACCAGTGGTATGGAAGGGGACATAAAAAGCCAGTGTTTTTAGAGTTTTTGTAGCAAAAAAAGTTTTTTACAAAAAAATAAAATATTACTTTAGTAGAAACATAAAGTTTAATTTTATTCACGTGGTGATATCAACAGTTGTTGAATATTTGTCATGAGCATAGCAGTATTAGATGACAAACTTTTTAAATTAAGAGAAAAAGTTGTCATTAAATTACTGGACGCCCTTGACAGATATTCAACAACTGTTGATATCATACGAAAAATATTAAACTATATATTTATTCTGGAGAAATATTTGCTTAATTTTAACCAAAACAATATTTTGATATAAAAACTGCAAAAACACTGGCCTTTTTTTCGCGTCTCCTTCCATCCCACCTTAAGGGCGAATAATAATCTTAAGTAACTTAAACATATTTAACTATTATACTTTTTTAAGTTACCGTTTTTGCTTTCTCTCAACCCCACAGAAATATAATTAACTTATTGTAATCGTCAAAAAAAAATATCTGAAAGTTTTTTTCTCAATGCCATCTGTCTGTGTGTCTGTCTGTATGTTTATGTGTGTCTCAACAATTATTTGAGATTTGAAATAATCTATCATTGTAAAGTTGTATTAGTAATAAAAATAAACATAGTTTATTTGAAGTGAATAATTTAAAACTAATAATTTCTGAGTTATAAGAAATAACTTTTTGTATTGAATGGGAAATTGATTGTTAGGGTATTTGGTTGACAGATATATTCCAATTTATCTATATTTCTATAATAGCGTCAATTTATTCATTTATTCTTATTGGTGTAGTGTTTCCACAACAATGTATATTATTTCTTTTAATAATCCTTAAGAGTTTTTAGTAACTGTCTTTATTTTCAAAATAAAATATAAAAAACCTCTGTACGGTGCACCGTACTATTTATTTTAAATTGTTGTATATTACTGCTATCGGTTCCGTTTCGACTGTTTTCTGAACCTGAGTTTATCAACCTATAAGTTTAAAGATAAAATCACCATCAATGTAGCCAACTGGCAATGAAACTGGATCTCTTATCTCGGTTTAAACCAAAGTGTCGGTCCATAGCGCTTAAAAAGAAAACTCTACCTACATCAGGCATGAGGAGGTAAATAATGGGACTCAGAAATAGTGGCGATCGATTATACCTTTACTCCTCACCCTTCATCACCCTTACTGATTGTACCTCCCTCGTTAAAGTGATTCCCTGATTCTGCTATAAATCATTGAGTATGTGGGTCATCATTGCTGGTCACTATGACGTCATCCCATCAGCACGTGTGGGAGCTAAGTATTTCAGGACACGTAGCTCCTGTTAGCTGCACGCGTGCTTCTAACTAGCCCCAGGTGTTGCTCATAAGATAACCGACCGGCCTATCTCTATGGTCCAATAACTAGGGGGAAGGGGGGGGATCGTTCATTATATTGGACCATTTATATATATATTGGTCGGGTTAAAGAGGATTTAGAACGACCCGTCGAACCTCTCACTTTATCTGGGAACGAAGAACCTAAATATATTTAACTATTCCTGTTTAGGTTTTTAAACATAAAAACTGTTTAAGGTTCCGTTTTGTCTTTCTCTCGACCCCTTGGAAGAGAAATAAGTTATTGTGATCGCCAAAAAAGAAAGAACCTAACTCAATATTTTGTAAAATGTCAACGTTTCACCCCCCACCCCCTGAAAAGGAAAATTTGTTCTCGCGATGCCGTCTGTCTGTCTGCTGTGTCCGTATCTCAGCCCACCAACGATAAACTGTTAGGCCATGCCGGGAATCGAAACCTGGACCACTTCCTACTGAGCTAAGATGTCGGACCCCTAGTTAGTGTGTAGGTCTAATATTAACTCTTATTTTATATGAGCTGGAGATTTTAACCCCTTAGCTAGTTCAATTTTAGAGGAAGTTCCTTTTATTACTAAAATATATTTTGGGTTACAATAATATAGTTCAATTCACTATAAAACATAATGTATTTTTGTTAATTCTCCTAAATGGTACTGTGTGGCTGACACCATAAACATACTAATACTAACATTAACATAAAGGGAATACACACACATGTGTCACTCTACGCAATGGATGCTGAAAATAAGAAAAAAGGTTAGGATTTAAAAATAAGTGATATAAAGCTACAACGTCCTGTTGTTATTATTTTAAATCCCTAAACTACAAATGATCAAAGATTGATACATTTTTGCGCATACCGTTCCTGACTTTTACTTTTTATTGGATTTTTTTTAAACATTACTTATCACTTTGGACAAAAAAAACAATGTTACAATGCACTGCACAGACTTTCTTCCACTTTTATCTTAACATATACATTTACTAAAAACTCGTAATAATTGTGAAACGAAATAATATATCCATACATTGTTGTAGAAACACTAAACCAAATATCATAGATGAAATAATATACACTGTTACTTACTTACTCTGTGGCATTAGGAACTAGGAACACTGTTACAGAAAAATTGTCCATGAAAGAGCATAAGAATCAAACTAATTTTCAAATACCTGAATTAAAATTCATAAATATTTGCTTATAGCTCAGAACTTATTGGTTTTATAAAAAATGTATTTCAAACAAAACACTTTTACCCTAAATAGTACTACAGCTTTTTTTTATCTCAAATTGTTGCGGAGAAGGAAAATTTCACTCATGTCTCTTAAAGTAATTTTCACGAGAAAATGAGAGCTCCCATCATATTTATAATGATAAACAAGTGTCGAGATATAAAATTTAATCAAAATCGTTGGAGAGAATTTTGAGAAAATCGCTCTTTTATCTTTTCGCTCTTCAGTAAACTCCCTTAGATATAGGTTTAAAATCTAATCCAAAAAACCCTCAGGAGTTTCTTATGAAAACCTTAGCTACCAAGTTTTAGCCCAATCGGTAAAATAGTTTGGGCTCTAGCCCAAGGTACATACGAACAGACAGACAGACGAACGGACAGAGTGACGGCATCGTGAAAACCACTTTTTCTCTTTCAGGCGGTCATGAAACGTCGACATTTATCAAACACTTGAGTTCAATTTTTCTAACGAGAGAAAGTAAAATAGTACCTCTGAAAAGCACACATCTTAAGCTTTAAAATCATCACTTATAAAATGTAGATAGACTATATCATTTACGCGATCTTACACATTCTGTGATTTTTCAATCGAAATAATGTAATATATAATCTAGAAGCTTCAGGCAAAATTTCTAACCTAAAATAAAAATTATCTATTAATATATTCGTGTAAAAAAATAGTTTGTTCAAGATAATGTTGTCAATAGATCGGCTGTTTGTGGTTACTTGTGACATTATTATCTTCACTGTCATCTTTATGAGTTTTGTTGTCTTTAAAAATTAGAAGACCTAATAATGTATTGAATTTTAGTGATGAAACTTGAAATAATTCATTTCTAGCTTGTTTTCAGGTATACCTAGTAATAGTATTGATTCAGTAAATGAAATGACTTATAACGTCTAATTTTCAAACATATGTTTTAAGCACCAAGGAGGCACAACCTGATTGAACTGTTGGTTTGTTTTCATTGTCAAGGGTAGGGATGTGGTATCGAAAGAAGAGTATCGGAATAATAATATCGATACCGTACAAGTATAAAAAGTAAAGTATCGATACTATTTTCACATCCCTAGTCAAGGGATGGTACATTGCCTATGTTTGTGAAGTTGTCACCGAATCCGGACATAGTTGTGTATGTCTTTCAAACTACTCTGCACTCTAAACATACCAACATTCACACAATAAAGGGTCATATCTTATCCCAGTAACATTCATCCCACATGTTATCAGAGTGATCCAGATTTAGATATCAGCGCTCAAAAATCCCGTCATGTTTCACCCAGGGGTCCTGAGGTTCAATACAGAATCTCCCGACATTATTGAGTTAGGTGAAAACTACCCAGCCTTCCAAAAATAAATACATTCACTATGAGTGCTAGTTAGTGAAACATGCAAGGTATCTTAGTTAGCCAGATAGTTACTAGTATAGGAAAGGGTTTTCACAGCAGACCACATGATTGTTATGAATACTGGAAAGCAGATCTAGTTTTTTTTCTCTATCAGATAATGCCCTTTTTATAAAAACAAGACTGTATTTATTTTTGAAGAAGTGTTTCATTCAAAATAACACACTCTATTCCTGAGTTAAGTGATTATTCAAAAATAACTTCACAATTATGGGCTTAAGCCCTTTTTTTATTTAAACTAGGTTATTTGGGTACCTGAAACAAGTACTAACCGATAAGGGGTTATATAGATATATAAAAGGTTCAACATTTATGAATTTTCAGAAATACATTCGCATTACTAAACAGATGATCATCTAACATATATTTCACCACGCAATTAAGGAGATAGGAATCAATTTAAAATAAGGAACTAAAAAATGTAATAATAGCTTTCAATAATGTTATTTCTCAAATTACATTATTTTCAAATAAATGACTGTACATCTTTAACCATATATAATGTTATAATTTATTATTTAAAAAATATCCACATATATTGTTTGGAATTGATCTCTAACCTACCTTAAGTTAAGCTTTTAATAACTGATGTTTTAAATTTAAAATAAAAAAATAAAATTACCTGGTATTGTGTACATTTTTCAATACAAGGTTATATCAAAACAATATAAGCTAACTTAATCTAGAATATGACATCTATTCATATCCATGCAGAGGTTTGTATTGGGTGACTTGTTCATAGACATAGCTTGCTGAAAATTGTGGATCACATTCTAGTAGAGGAAGGAGAAGAACTGATGGTAATTAAATGAACTCGTCACAAAACTGGTGTAAAGAATGGACAGGCCAGAGTAGAGACCTTAACTTACTTTAGACGATGTCTACTCCTCAAAGAGTCTTGAACAGACCTAGGGAGTTAAGGAGGAGTGAGCCACTGAAAGGAGGGGAGAAAAAAGAGGTAGAATCACGAAAGTGATTATCGGGTTCCGATATAGCTGAAGGCAGGAGATTCTCAGTGTCTTCTTCCCTGGAGCCTTGTGTGCTGAAGAGAAGTAAGGTTTGTTGGCGGAAACTCTCTGCTCCTGACCCCTTTCCTCTTTTTGATCAACCCCTTGGTCCACCCCACTCCCGGACCAAACCTACCTACAAATCTCTCTTTGACCCGAGAAACTTTGGGCACGAAAACTAAAAGGTGGTAAGTCATCTTAACTTTCCTAAAACCAATGTTTCGATAAACGAGGTTATAAGTTTAATACGTGACGAAATTGATATATTGATCGGTCCTTGCCATTGATATGAAAGTTCTCTTTTCGATTCTGATATTTTCTTGAAAATATCAATGGTCCTTGATATTCTTCCCTAAGTAGTTTCAGGGAATTTGGTATTGTAAATTTAATGTGTTTTTTTAATCCATCTTAATTTTTTTATATACTTATATTTAAAAATTAAACTCTATAAACTGAAACAAACTCATAGATAGTGTGTAAATTTGTGCTTAATTATTTGATCCCAAAAGCTAAATGACACTCCAAACAGTCTATAAAATTCTACATTACAAAACTTTAAAACATTTTTGGAGTACATCATAATAATCGTGGTATGATACGGAGTTGAATTTATCCAGGAAAAAGTAATAGAAATTATTAGATTCAATATTACTGAATATGTAATTTTTATAAAATTCAACTAAGAAAACTGAAATCAAGGATTTCCCATTTTATCACAACTACTAATTTTACTCGGGAAATATTGCGTAGAACAAAGCTTTGAATGTAATTAAATGTTTCTGAAATAAAATAAACTTGTACCATTCTGCCTCTGTTGTCTATAAATACATCTGTTATCCCCACGATCAAATAGAGAAACTTTTTTAAGAAAAAAACACTCGTTGACTTCCTTGATATTGAAGTATTCTGTTAGTTTTAAATACAATTAAATGCGATCGCAAAGAACAAGATTCTGGCAGCTGAAGATTAATCCTCTTAAAGTCACAATATCCGACCAAGCTGGCGCATACCTGGATTAAACACAGGAAGCCGGGTTCAGATCAAGTTCAAATCACAGGAGGGTGCACTTTCCTCATTGAGGCTTTTACACCACATACATGCTAGTCCGTTTCTTCTTGCCTCATTCATTCATTATTATTATTATTATTATTATTATTATTATTATTATTATTATTATTATTATTATTATTAGTAGTAGTAGTAGTAGTAGTAGTAGTAGTAGTAGTAGTAGTAGTAGTAGTAGTAGTAGTAGTAGTAGTAGTAGTAGTAGTAGTAGTAGTAGTAGTAGTAGTAGTAGTAGTAGTAGTAGTAGTAGTAGTAGTAGTAGTAGTAGTAGTAGTAGTAGTAGTAGTAGTAGTAGTAGTAGTAGTAGTAGTAGTACCGCGTCTTAATACCCGTTCGGGTTATACACACTTACGCTAATGTGTAATGGTAGGGTGATTGTGAGATGAAATGGAGAACCTACAGTTTAACGTGGGATCCGAACCACGGTGGAGTCCTGGCATTCCACACATTCACAAGTTGTGATTAATACACGTCCTGTCAGAGGTGAAGGAAGGGTTTGGTAATCAGATAAATCTGCACCGGGACCGAGGATTGAACCCTGGACCCCAGCACGGAAGTCTGACACCTTAGCCCTAGACCGCCAGGTCACCCCTCATCCATTATTACTTTGGTTAAGTTGTTAATTGCCCTTTTGTTAAATGCGTCATTAAAAAAATAGCTTGGGACGTTAATTTTTTAGTAATTTTTTCATTAATTTCACATTTTATTGGCATATTTAACGTGAAATTTTTAAATGCACATGCTTTATCGGCATATGACTGACAAAATATATTTATAACTCATATCATGGCCGATTATTTATTTACTTACTCTATGGCACAAGGAACTCGTAAGTTCATTGCCACGCTTACAAAAGTACGCCACCTATCACTGTCTTGAGCCCGTTACATTCAGTCCACATTATTATAACCGGTTCCATTCATATCCATTCTAATGTTTATCCTCCCATCTGGGTCTAGTTCTTCCCAATGGTATCGTCCCATCGGCTATGCCAGTCAATACCCTGAATACGAATATAGATTCATCCATTCACGCTGCGTGGCCTGCCCACCGTAATCTACGAGACATGACTGTCTTAACAACGTCTTGTGATGAGTACAGGGAGTGTAGCTCATCATTATGTAACCTCCTCTACTCCCCAATATATCCATCCCCTTTTGGATCAAATAACTTCCAAAACACCTAAATTTTTCGTCATGTAATGCAAGAGGCCACGTTTTCTGCCCATAGAGAACAACCGGTAAAATTATTAATGTTTTGTATATTCTAATTTTTACATTCCTTGAGAGCAGGCGGGATGTCAACAACTTACTGATCGAGTAATATCATGCATTTCCCAACTGGAGTCTTTTCCTAATTTCCAATTTAATTTATATATATATATACACGAGTAGTAAAACGCGGTGCTGATATACATAGCGTCTAATATGTATATATAAGTCTTACTACCCGTTCGAGCTATACGCATATGCACTAATTACACTAATGTGTTGGGGATTAGGAAGGTTTAATTTAGAGGAAGTGCACCCGCATTTGGATGAAGGGAGAGCGGAAAACCATTTAGGGGAAACCACCTTCAGTGCATCTGACTGGAATCGAACCCCAATATCCCCGTCATCGGCAGTCTAGTCTATCACGAGAATATCACGTTAGACCACGCAGCCTCCAAGGAGGGTGATAACTTAAACATCACAAGGATCATGTATGATGCACATGTGCTCTTTATTATCTTTATAAATATAATTATTCCGATAAATATATCACCTGTACATCAACCCTCATAAAAGCCGTAATATACATATTTAAATTATATCAATAGTCACATTGGATAATTGGATGGCGCTTAACGTCAAAAATCTAACAGCAACAACATTATTACCGACAAATGGACGTCCAAACTAAAGATAAACATTTTAAACTCAGGTGTAATTTTTAGGTAAGAATTAGGTTAATTTACAAGTAACTTAAAACGTTAATAGTGGTTTTTCATTTTTTACTGTGCAAGCTAAATTTAAAAGAGAATCCTCTCGTGTTTTTTTTAATGAAAGAGAAAAAGTTTGTCTCGATTATAAGTTGCTAAACGTCATCCCTGTAATAAGCAACCAAGGCGCTGATAAAAGCTTGAGTAATCCTGCTGGCCCTAGGCTATAAGATGAAATGTATACAGACTCTCCCTCTCCACAATGCATTGTGTTTCTTATCTTTAGTGTCCTTCCGCACCATACTATATACTAGACTTACGTCATAACACTCCTATTAGTATTGTGACTTAACATGCCCCTCGAGGCTATATGACTTCCACGCAGTCTTTCGTACCGTAACGGGTCTTTATTACGGCTTTAAGGTGCACCTAGCTTATGTTAGGAAATATGGTCTATAGTTGGATATAGGCAAAGTTACACTGATATATTATTTTATATTATATTAGGGAGTCAGGTAATTGAGTTTCATAACTATTAATAACCGACCCGCCTCGATGGTACAGTTGGCTAACGCGCTTGTTTCGTGTATAGTCAGACTGCCGAGGACGGGGAGATCATGGCTCGAATCTTGGTCAGGTGAACTGTGAGTGATTTTTCCTAAATGGCTTTCCAATATCCCTCCACGCAAATGCGGGTTCACTTCCCAATTTTTAATGCATTAGAGTAATTAGTACNTAAATCCCAGCCAAATTAAATCTGATTTATTAATAAAACTACCTACATTATACTTTGTAATATTATATTAGTGGTGCATAAACTCGCTCCTTACAGATGGAGTGTATATAGTACAGTCACATCTTGTGACTGTTAATCAAGCTGTTAATAAGCAGAGCGAAAATCACCTTTGCTCTATCAGACTTCCAATAACGTGTGCACACGAAGATTGCCTGTCAAACCGTTGTACCTTTTGACCGTTAAAAACGCAGTGTGTGGAATTCTATCGAACCCATGTCCCAAATAATCTCTAGAAACTTTGTGTCTTTCCCGACTTGAGTCGTGGGAATGATATTTGTAAAACTCATGATCTTCAGAGAAGGATCCGCCGATCATAATGTGGTTGAAAACTATTTATCTTCTAAAGACTGACTCGCGTTCACTTCTAAAAAATATATGTTCTATACACAATACAGAAGAACAATTCTTACAAGATATCTTTAGTTTTCTTTAACAGTTCTATAAAACAACCAATGTTCTCCCTGACCGGCAATTAATTTGGGTTGAAGGCAAATACTAAGAGAAAAATATTATACAATAGAGTCTCGGAAACTTGACCTAATGTGGACTGAGATGGTTTCAAGTTATTAAATGTCGAGTTATTGAAATGTCGAGTTTTACGAATGAACTTGCATAAGATGCATGTTTAGTAAACATAGATGAATCACAGTACAGTATCGAATATTATAGGTACAGTTGTACTGGACTGTAGAATTGTACGGTACAGTGCGCCAACAACTGTGTGCACATGCACATGTTGAGCTATACGGAATGTCGAGTTATCAAGTGTCAAGTTTGAACTTTGACTTGTCTAGCATTAGACGTATATTGCTAACTTGACGCTTAAACTCAAGTGACCGCCAGGCAATGCGGTTCACAAATTATTCTAATTTTTAATCTCAAAGCTAAAATTTATATTGAGCCTTAACAAAGGATTTTTAAAATTAACCTTAGTAGTTTTCAGTATTTTAGGACAAATTTCTTGAATTGGGGTTCACAAGACTTCTGTGCTAGCTTATATCGTGCAGTCGCAGTAGTAAGATGGGTTTACAAGATTTACAAATAGTTGTTTGCTCAATATTTCATGAGTATAGTTACATTGGCTCAGCTATGCCATTGGCATTGATATTATTTGTCAAAAGTGATGATAAGAGAACATATTCTTTGATGTTTTGACTGTTGAAAGTAGTTTTAGCAACTTTTGCGACCATTATATACCTACCTACAGTCCAATTTTCATAAGACAGCTAGAAAGGTTAACTAGATTTACTTTCATATATCCATGCGGCAAATATTGTTATCTGCATGGGTCAATTTTGATCAATATTATCAATACCTATAGAATAACACCATAAAATACTGGCCACATTTAAAAATTTACAATTTCGACTAAAATTGTAATAAGCCTTCAATTATATCCCGTGCTGGCTTATATTAAAGTTCCCTAAAAATGTTACCCTATTTATTGGGTTCTCAAGGGCATGATAGTATGAGTCGATGACAAAAATAACTGCTACTATATCACATAAATTAAAAGATCCACTTTCTTGTTCAATATCCTATAAAATTATTAAAACTTCGATGTGTAAGAGATAAAAAAAAGGGGAAAAAAACATGTTTTAAACCATGACTTCAAGAGGATAAAATATAGTACTGTTCATTATCGTACCTCTCACGACCTTCTACTGAATAAACTATGTCATAAACTGGTAAAGTGGTAATTTCACCCTTAAACACCCTTGCACTTTGAAAGAGATGAAGGCCGTAGCTCGTGAAAACCTCTTGTGTTTTCTTGGCACTTGATTTTGATTCTTATTCAGTCTAGACACTTCTAACCATAAGGGTATGTTTTTTTTAGGGACGATGTCTTCTTTTTATGAGCCCCTGCATCCAGTTTTAACGTCCGTCGTACACCTGTCGTTTGAAATCCAGAGGGAACTAGTTTTATGAAGGCACTAAGATTTTTTAATCAGGAAGCGGTGGTATTTCTCTGTCTTGGTATCTGCGACACATAATTGTGAAGTTTATCCTTTATAAGAAAACAATAATCAAATTGCGTATAAATAGCTGTGTTGGGAAATCATAAGAGAAGTCAAGGTCTTTTGGACTTATTTATCTGTGTCAGTGAGGTAATTGCTTGAATCCAGGCTAGGTGAACAGTAGGTAGTTTCTCCTGAATGTTAACCCATTATCCTTCCACAGGAATGAGGCTGAATTTTCTTTACTGGAATTTATTAATCTTAACTCTGTTATTATAACTAAATGAAGATATCTTGTACGGGTAGCTTGACACGATGCAAAATAAAGTAATTAATTTTTGGTTTTGTAATTAATATATATTAAATAGCATGTAAATGTATTTATTATTATTATGATATAGCTTATAAAATAATGTATTCATTATTGGATATAAAACCTTAGTGGTCCACAGTTGAGCTTAAGGGGAGAATTGAGAGTAAAAGTGTAGTTTTCCAAATTTCTTAACATTATATTTTTTTGTTTTATAATAAAATAAAGAAAAAGGCATTATATAAGAGTTTTTGAAATAGTTTTGCTAGTGAGCAGAATACCATAAAATAAAACAAAGTATAATTCAAAAAAATATAATAGATCCAGCTTAGAAAAAAATATTTAGATGATGCTGTAAACAATTAAATTATTTGAGCTGTCAGTTTTTAAAATACACTTAAAAATATATCTAAACAAATTAAATGTGAAATTAAATTTTCATTTCCTTGCTGCGAGTCTTTTTACCCAGGCAATCCATATCTTGATATGTAGGTTGGAAAACTATGTTTTATTTTAAATATATGAGCAACCTGGCCGAATTTTTTTATCTAGGTCTCCCTTTTAATAGAATATAAAAAAGGTAAATGATAATGACTCTTAAAACCAACTATATAGAATAGAATATATAGTAAAATTGGGGAGAGGGGGGAGACTATATTTGGTGGGCGCCACTCCTAAAGATTACACTTAGAAAAATAAAACAAAATATTACCTATTCCTCGGGTAATTCTAACGGTGGCACGATGACCCTTAGAACTCGAGACCACTAGGTGTGTTTGAGAACGCTTTCTTGGTGATGCAATATTTTTATGTTTTAATAATGACATTACCTACAACAAAGGTACGATGGAAATACCCACAAGAGTTGGAGAAAATAAGTAAATTACTACGTTGAACAAACTAAATAAGATGAAACACTGAAATATTTGTATTAGGTGAAACTAAATTAAAAAACACAATCATCGCAATTTTTTGTGTTATTATTACTGTGTCAATGTGTCCACATACTATTCATACCTATGGACGTCAGCGTAAATAAATTACTAAGATTACACTGAAATAATAATAATAATAATAATAAAGTATAAATATATGTTTTTTTATCTCTATGGCTTATGGGTCAAAAGATAAATACTATTTGACTAGTGTAAAATAATTTACAATATATATTAGGTGAGTAAGACTCTTTGAGAAAATATGTATCGTCTGGTGACTATTAAAACATATAATCAATTAATTAGATCTTTCTTCTAAACGTTTAATAGTTTCTGCTGTTTTATTATGGAGATATATTTAAATAAAAAAATTAAGTTTTGTCAAATATCACCAGGAAATATAATAATGTCCATGATGATTCTTTCCAAGATATTGGTTGAAGATTAGTCTCTTCTTTCCAGTTGAAATAGTGAATTGTGCTCAATAAAAACACAGAGGTTGAGCATTTTAGATATACAGGATGTTTCACTCTCTCTTGACTATTGAGCTACTCTTAAAACTGTCAACCTAATGGACGTAGTTGGTCCATGGGAAGCACTCAGAGGCTGAGAGCTAGCGAAATGTATCATAAAAGGTACATAATTATTAATATTTTTGGCGATGACAGAGACCTATTTTGTCTTGAAAGTTTTCTAACGCCAAGAGGAAGACTAATTGTATTCAAACAATGTTTCAAGTATCTGCTTATGGAACACAATATTAAAAACGTTCTTTTATCCGAGACCAAAGATAACATTGATACAGCATAACAAAGGTAGAAGGATTGGCCATGAACTAAGGATAAATATGACATACATTTTAACTCAATATAAAAGTTGAAAAGATTTAGAAATTAACATGAAAAATGTTTAAAAAAAAGTCAAAAAATATACACTTGAATCTGTTAAAATCGAAACCCGCGCTAGTTTAGAAGTAAATAAATCTCTATGTTTGTATTACAGCAACATTTTATTTATTTTTGAAAAAAAAAAGTGTTATTATAAAAACTTAAAAAAACACTTGTCTTCTCGTCCTTAAGGTGTGGTAGAGAAGAGTGTAAGTATTTTTATAGTTTTTATAGAATTGCATTTTTTGGCCTAAATACATCAGATATTTCTCCAGTAGCAACAGAGTTTAGTTTTCTGCACATGCTAATATCAACAGATCTTGAATATCTGTCAAGGGTGTCCTGGAATGTTGTCAAAACATTGTAAATAAAGAGAAAAGGTTTTGACAAAATTCCAGGACACCCTTGACAGATATTCAAGATCCGTTGATCTGATCATGTGCAGAAAACTAAACTCTATGTTGCTATTCGATAAATATTTGATGTATTTCGGCCAAAAAAATATAATGCTGTAAAAACTATAATATTACTAACGCCCCCTTCTGCCGCACCGCAACATCCCGACCTTAAGTCTGAAAAGTCGACCACCTTTTGTAACGAGCTTCTATCTTTCTCCTTGATGTAAATAAGTCTTAAAGCTCGCACTTAGTAATACTAGCGTTAATCCCTATCAGCAATGTAGATTGTATTAATAAATAACAACAATGTTTCAGTATTTAGTGAAGGAGGGGTGGAAATTTAACCTAGTTTTTAATATATATCATTTTGACTTGTGTAATTATGATTGCTCATAAATTTCAATTTCAGAAAACAAGCTCATATTCACGTTTAAATAAATCATGTTCTACTGCTATGTAAAATGTCATTTTAATTTTCAATGAATATTCAATGGAAGGAAATAGAATTTTGTTCGATTCAACTCGTGTTTTAAACAAATTTAAACTATTATTTACGTAAAGCACCAGAAATTTGGTTCTGCCTCCAATTACCAAACCATCTCTGGAATATTTTGTTTCTAATCCCGCTGGGTTCACGTATTCAGTCGTATTTTGGAACAAAACAGGAATTATTATTATTATTGAAGTTTTAAAACGTGTCAACACAAAAAGGGTCTTAAGAACCTAAAAAAATATACATTAAACAAAGGGATTAAGATCTACCCGTAAAAAACCGTCATTTCTATCTGGTGTGTCAAATATCACGTGGAGATTGGTGTTAGAATACTAGCTGAGAGCTTAAAGATGTTTTTACTTTCTAAATGTTCTCTCTTTCTATATATAGTTATCTTTCTCCACGAAAATTTAGGTAAAGTTACTCTAAAGTCTACTTTTATCATTCTTATCACTTAAGTGTAAATATGCAGGAAGCTTAAAAGAAAAGTAAGATGAAAATAACGAAAAAACTAAACATTTCACTGTAAGTGTGGTTCTAAAAACTAGTAGCACATTAATTATATATTTATTGCTTTTCTTTTACCTCACTGTGTCTCACCACCCATTTGGTGTATAGATATAATTATGTTAAATGCGTCAGTGTGATAGGGTTAAAGGAGGTATAAATTAGAGAAAATGTACTCGTCTTTGTTTGAAGGGATAGTGTAAAACCATTCAGTAAAACACGCTCAGTACATTAATATAGCTCATTCAAAACGACAACCATTCTTAAATACATAGAGTTTAATATACAGGAGTAGATGGATTGCTGTGTTTAAAACTAATATAATAATATCAGCCCTTAGCTGGGATTTGATCCCGGACCTACCATCCCCAGCAAATCAGATTAAATGGCCTTAACATTTAAACTACGTGCCGACCTGCACGGGATATTAAATAATGTCTAGCGAGTTGACTTTGAAAGAGTGGTTAGTAGTTTTTGCCGGTTGTTTCAGATTCGGTGGGTCAAAGAACATCCCTTATTAATGAGGATTCTTTTCAATTAACGGCTCTTCAGTTTTTCTCTTTCAAACTAATATTTTCGTAATACATCAGCAAAACTTGTTAATAGCTAAAACAGGCAGCAGAATGAGTAAGTAACACTCAATAATAAAGACTCAACAAAATGTATATTCTAGTATATTGTGTTCAATTTCTAACAAATAACTCGCATCAAAAAATTATTTACAAACTAACTAAAGTTTGAATATTTTAACTACTTAAAACAATTAATCCTTATTACTACATGTTTGGTAGAAAAATATTAACACATTTAACAACAACGCTACTAACGGCGTACTTTATGGTGTAAAGATGGGGAGATAGGGGTAGTTTTTGAATAATTTTATCTCTATTATCGTGAAGAGGAAATGGTAAAATTATCCAAACATAACTTATCCAAGATTTGAACCTCAACCTCCATGATAAATGATAAAGTCAAACCAGATTAGTGTGATTTTGACGTACTAGATTGCTTCACCATTGGATCAGGTATTTACTATTTTTATATCAGTACGAGACCATATACAAATAGTAAATACATTTTCCATCCCTTCTAGGGATTAAATTAGGGTTTTTTGAGTTTTTGGTACATCACGCTCACCAATGAAATATTGGGTCAGTCAACGGCTAGTTTTAATCTTGTTCCTCTACTCTAATTAAGAATAGACTGAACTATGGCCTACATTCCACCCCACAAATATCAAACCCTGCTGCTCGCAAGCTGTACATCGTTTCAAACCCCCCACACCCCATTCCTCCATGTTACAACACCAGTTCTCTACATTCTGCGAATTCCGGGATGAATGTTTGAAGCCGGAACCTTTGCCTCGATCCGGATCCTAGCATTGTTATACATGCTTGCACCAACTTTTATTGCACCTTGTACCCGACCCC
>CABFVZ010001296.1:186805-216140 GCA_902151445.1 Timema monikensis
AACTTCTTCTTCCTTCCCCCCTCCCCTCTCCTTAACTACCACGTTCCATGTTATTCAAGCTACAAGAGGGGAAATGTGACAAAATGGCGTCGAAAACTACCGACGAATCATTTTGGATGACGATTGAATCCATTTAAATGTAGATCCCCTAGCCATGATTGCTCTATCACAGATTAACGGGCATATTCAAACGGGGTGGGGAGAGTGTGACATCGAATTTCTCTGTAAATAACTATAACAATTGTATTAGCATACTAGCCCCAGCACAGGCATGCCGACAAAGGCATCAGTCTCGTCTTGGCTGGCTTTTCAGTGATGGTAGGTCAGGGTCCACGTTCTGATCGGAAATATTGAGGCGATTATTATCTCTATAGTTTAGATGGTGGTTTCTCACGCTTCCTCCTCACAAATGTTGGTACAAATCCACTATGTCCTAATCACTTTTTCTCAGGTGCTCCTGCGCTTTCTTTAAACAAACAAAAAAATAGTTGGATTGCCATTATTTCCAAATTTTCCTTGTTTTGTATGTTTAGCTTCCCACCATCTTGTTTTAACAACCCTGATCGGAGATGTTTGGCAACCGATGAAGGAGGGGGAGAAAAATAGCCATACCCTGATAAGCATTAAGTTTTAGATCATTAGATCACTCCAAACAATATTAATAATTGTCTAAATAAAACCACTCGCACATTTGAACGATTTGGCAAAGAGTTCTCAAAACACATTTGTACCTTACATGTAGCTTATCTTTAAATAATAATTGTATTAAAAGAATTTAAGCTCTCTATATATTACTTAACGCTTAAACACATGAAAGCAATAATTGTTTTAAAAGTGTCAGATGAGATCCTTTCAATGGCGATCCTGCTACTGATTTCACGATAACTCCATTCTATCAGATCAAAGTATACTTTTAACTGAAGACACGTGTTGATTTCTGCAACCTCTACAGAGGTCAACTTTTCATTGGAGGGGGCTCTTTACTAATAAAAGAGATCCCCCACTAGTTTCTCATCTTTCCTTCCAAAATGTAATTCCATGTCGGAACGTAAGTCATCAAAGACTCACCATTAATCCTTTTTTAGTTGGTTTCATCCACCCACCCTATCTTTCACACCCATCAACCATTATTCTCCGTCTATGAAAGATTGCCTCTATGGCTATGGGTTATAGCTACTAATTTTGGATTAGAAGAGAGGATTTTATGAGCAATCCTTTCTACTTTCTTTCTTTTGTTAATGTTCTCTACTCCTGGTATTATTTCAAAATAAATTTGTTATATAAACTTTATCAGTTTCAGTTTATTAAAAAACCAAAGAAGCATCATATTATTAGACTTTAGTGGCCATGACAGAATTTAGAGGTCAAATTTGTGGAATTTGGTTTATTGTTAATGTAAAATCAACTATTGGACTGTTCTACCTTGTAGATTATGTAAATATTTAAAAGTATTCCTCTTCAAATGCTGACAACCCAAACGGGTACTAGGTCAAGATGCAGTGATTAAAAATTATTCTCCTCATAATATATACATTATAATCACTGAATATTTTAAGAAGCATGTTTCAGAGGTTTATAAAATTGGCTTTTAGATCAAACAAAATAGTACCTTTGCAAACCATAATGTTTGCATTCAAACGTCATAAAGTGCTAGCAATTTGTATGTGGTTTAATAATGTAGGCCTTTATTTACATAGAATGGTTTTGTACAAAAATTTTCAAATGCTCAGCAACGAGCACACTGTTGTAAAGAGTAATAGTTCATTAATGTAGTCGACTAATCAATAGCTACTATCTTGAAGAGGAATACTCCTGTAGCTTTTATATGAAAGCCATTTTGATTTGAAAATATACTTAAAATAATATACACTTGAATTTATTTTAGGATAGTTCTATCTCTCTCTCTCTCTCTCTCTCACACAAACACACACACTTTCAAAATTTTATTTATATTAGGCCCTATCCTAACCAGAAATTTGTTAACTAATGCATTTAATTATATTAATGGAATATATTACTTTACTAAAAGAGTTTTTCATGAAACAAACAGAAATATTTATTTTGATACTTCATCAACTCAATAGTTTTGTAAATTATACATACATATATAAGTTTTATCTAAGTTCTATTGGTAAAATGTGTATAATTTGTACTAAATATTAGGTGTTGAAAAAAATTCCTAGTATTAAAAATAACAACTGAAGTGATTTAACTATAAATAAAAAGTAATGATATTTAAAGAATAGATTTTAGTTAGAAAAATTTCTCAGTATATTATTTCAAAATTAAATATTGTATGCAAGAAATGCATACAATTTAAAGAATCGTCTATCATATATTATTTAATATATTATTTATGTGATATATATATATGTAATATGACTATATATATATATATATATATATATATATATATATGTAATATGAATAGACTTGATTTATCTTCGTTAAAGAATGAAGCTTTACAAGCCTATCATACTTTTTTAGGTACTACACACTTTTGAAACATCAAAATACAAGTCAAACAAGTTGTTTATTGACTAAAATTAATCTTAAAATAATATTTTACTTTTATTTGCATTTTTGGTCTTAGGTAAGAGGAAGGTATAATTAATAATAAATGTTCACCCATTTTTAAGGAGAGAGAGTGTAAAGCTATTTATGATTTCTTTTTAAACACTCAAGTATATCCGAATGCTCGTCCAACTCCAAACTCCGTGACATTGAAAAAACTAGATTAGATACTTACTTGTGCGGGTTGGTGGAATATTCCTTTATGATAAACAACCTCAATAATTATCATAATTTAATTTAGGTTTCATCCCTTTACATATATAATTTGGTTTTAATCCAAAGGAGGTTTAAAATCTGGTCAACGCACGCCACGGAATGAGGCGAGAGGATAGCAATTCGAATGTCACTTGAAAGTTCGGTTTCAAGGGCCTATAACTCTACTCGTATTAAGCTACTATTAAAATTCTAATTCCCATCCAAACTACTTAAATATTTATTTTCATTAGTTAGGGGTGAATAAGGTAAAATTTAGAGAGCAAATATTCTTATTTTCCTGAAAGTAAACGGTGAAAACATTTTTTTTTAATAAACATTAAATACACCCCTCAGAGGATTGAGCCTTGACCCTCCATCATTAGTAAACCAGACAAGACTGTCTATGTTGAAGTCTTAGACAGAGTATTTAGCAATGCAGGTTAAAAAAATAATAACTAAACTCACTAAATTATAAAAATCGACCTTTATCTTTTAACAAATTGTATCTTTCTTAGTAAATTGAATGATAAACTTTTATACTTAACTAAAAACATAGTTTAGATGTTTTCAACTGGTTTTGGTTTAAAAAAAAAGTTTAAATGTAAACTCCAATACCAAAAGTGGGTGACTTTTCAGTAGAAACCTAACCAAAAGCCAGCTAATTTTAGTGACCTGTAATGTATTATATTTTAATATACTAAAGGACAAATCAAAGTACCTTATGATTTCTATACACAAGTGAATAATTTCGTTTTTGAGACAAGATACGTTCTAGTATCTTAAGATCAATCTCATATTCATCCTTCGTGTTATTAACTACATCAATATAATTTGTGTTAGTTTATTATAAAGGTGAAAGACAGCTAGGGAAGCACACCAATTTAAAATAATTGAATTTCAAATTATGAGCCTGCTCTTACAAGTAATATCTTACCTCTTTTCCTTCTAGTGCCGGGAAAGGCAATAAAGTTTCCGCGCTAATGTCACTTGCTACGCATTACAAAGTCGATTGGCTTCAAGGAGAAAGAGCGGAAGGGGGGGTGAAGGTTTACAGAGGAACGTTAAACAAATTCTACTTTCACTGCATGTATATTACGTTTCCTCATTTACGAGCTGGCTTATATTTCAAGACGAAGCACAAGGATAAGTTTTGTTTGATGAAAAAAAAATAGAGCACCCGCTCTAGTCTCTGAGTGATTGAGGTCATTTAGAGGAATAAAATGCTCCAGGTTTGATAACAGTTGTATCTTTTGTTTATGCCAGAACTAGATTTGATACCAGTGCGATGGACATCAATAGCTTATTTATTCTAAAAACACAATAACCACACCCTCAGAATATCTCTAAGATTCATAAATTGAAAATAAAAAGATTCAATTTCAAAGATATTTTTTTGAACTACCTGAAATACAAATTAAGGTCTTTAGATAAATAGATAGGGTTTTTATTACATCCAACACCGAGATAATTAACGAATTACCCGCTTCTGTGGCTAAATGGTCCAAGGCGTATTTCTCATGTTAGACTGGTCTGCTAATGACAGGGAGATTGGGGTTCGAATTCTGGTCAGGGATAAGGGTTTTCCCTAGATGGTTTCCTATTCTCCTTCCACACAAATGGGGATAGATCACCTCTAAAATGCTTCCTTACTCATTCTTACCCTATAAGAATAGTTATAAAATACGTGGTGATTAAACAACATATTATTATTATTATTATTATTATTATTATTATTATTATTATTATTATTATTAGCACCACGTCTTACTTCCCATTCGGGTTATACGCACTTACGCTAATGTGTAATGGTAGGGTGATTGTGAGATGAAATGAAGGACCTACAGTTTAAACGTGGAATCCGAACCACGGTGGAGGCCTGGCATTCCCCACATTCAAACAACATATTAATAGAAGGAGTAGGGATAAGGATGGTTGAAATATATTAGTGGAGAGAGAACAATGTGAAACCACAGAGATAAATAAAAATCTGAGTGCACCCTTCGGGGATTCGAATCTTTAAGTACGTGTAATTGCAGGTTTGCCCAGCATTTAGAAAACCAGGAAAATAAGGCACTTTTTTGTGTCTAGAAATTACCGGGAAAACGCGAAATTTCTCAAAAACTACAAAAGCTACTGAAAAGTTGGGAATTGGTGACATTAAACTACAAATCTTTAAGCAATACGTTTTTCCATGTACGAAAAAGCAAACCTAATAATTAATCGCTCTGGATAAAATACATTTCCTATATCTCCCATTACCTCCTTTTTAGCCTTAAAACAATGGTGTCAACGGCGTGAGTTTATACAGGTCAAATTTATGAAAAATAAAATTTCATTCTTCTGTACTATTCTCGAAAATATCAGGGGAAAAGGGAGTTTCTTCTACTAAACTTGTAAATTAAATGTAATTTTGAATTTAAAAAATAGTGACATCCCTTTATTGGCGATCCATTCTATTTCGAGAATGACACTTTAAACCATGTGACCACCTGTGGAGGCTGTATATTAATAGATAGACGCGCTACTTACTAATCCAAGATGTTGGACTGGGTGTGTTTTAGTTTGTTTTTATTTTTTTATTTAGCACCGCGTCTTACTACCCGTTCGGGTTATACGCTTTAAGTACTAATTACACTAATGTATTAGGAATTGGGAAGGTTGAATTAGAAGGAAGGTAACCCACATTTGTGTGTAGGGAGAGTGGAAAACCATTTAGGGAAAACCACCCCCAGTTCACCCGACCGAGATTCGAACCTCTATCTCCCCGTCCTCGGTGGTACAGCTCAACACGACAAGCGCGTTAACCAACTACGCCACCAAGGCGGGTTTTAGTTTGTTTGTAGTAGTGTAGATTAAACACCCAGATAAAATTGACTTGATCCAAAAAAAATCCTCCACCGTATATGGATTCAACTCGTTAAATAATACATTGGGATGTAAAAGATGTTATTTAATTTTTGCAGAAACCCAATCAGAAAAGTTGGTTATGGTTGTCTTATTTTACTAGTATATTATTAGCACCGCGTCTTATTACCCGTTCGGGTTATACGCACTTAAGCTAATGTGTAATGGTAGGGTGATTGTGAGATGAAATGGAAGGACCTACAGTTTAACGTGGAATCCGAACCACGGTGGAGGCCTGGCATTCCCCGCATTCACCAGTTGTGATTAATACACGTCTTGTCAGATAAATCTGTGCTGGGACCGAGGATTGAACCCCGGTCACCAGCACAAAAGTCTGACACCTTACCCCTAGACCACCAGGTCATATACACGGTACTAATTACACTAATGGTTTTATGGGTTAGTAAGGCTATATTTACAGGAAATGTACCCGCATTTGTGGGGGTGGCAGGGTGGAAAACAGTTTTGGGAACGTCATCCTCAGTACACCCGACCGATATTCGAAACCTCGATCTCCCCGTCATCAGCAGTCTAGTCTACTGTGAGTGTAGAGCGTTAGATCACGCGGCCACCGAGGCGGGTGGGTGATGTTATTATAGTTATTTTATTAATCTGTGACCTCAGATCTATGTTAAGGGTAGCTACAGCTCAAATTCCATGTGAAGGGCCTTTCTGCCAACTAAAAAAGCTACTACGTAGATCTAATTTCAATCATTATTACGTCAAGTCATGGTATATCCATCACTTTTGATGTGTATCATCAATACCTAACAATAATTAAATCTTATCAATTTTGGCCAAATTTTTGTATTTAATAAAAAACCTGCTTTTAAAAATAGACCTGTACTAAGAAGTTCATTTGAGCTCATGATTTGTGTCTCACAACTTTTGAATCTCTTCCTCGTGCTCTGTTAACTATAGCCTATATTTTGCCTCAGATTCATTACCGTTTTTTTTTATAAAAATTTTATCTTAAAGGAATCTTTATATAAACATATTAGCTTGAATAATAATATTTTTAAAACATGTTTTGGATAATTAGGCTATTTTTAAATCTTACTCTTAGCACGATAGCCATCTACAAACAATGTATAGATAAAAAGTTAGCATTAGAATATTAACTAATATAAAGTATACCAGTGTTTTCTTCTGAAATGAGGATGTAAAATAATAATGTGTGAAAATGCCCTTCATAGCTATTAATCGGAATTCAAGTAATTTAATCCCCAGTCACTAAGGTAAGAGAAAGCCTGCACTGATATAGCATAGCTAGTATTTAATTTTTTAAGAAACTAAACAATTGGATGATTTACGTAAATATATGGTCTTGTACATTTATTAAAACATAGCCTAGGTGGTGTACTTTTACATTGCATAACATAGCCTTAGGCCGAAAAAGATCTAGCCGATAAGAAATCCTCAAAAACATGTACGAAGGTCATAAAAGTGGTATAAAACATATTCGTTAGTCACAAAATGGGTCTGAAACATAAATTCCAATGGTATTTAAAAACAACTCTTACGTCGGTGGTAGAATAATATGTTCCAAATCACAATATTTATACCAGTTACATAAACTGTACTTATGACGCAGGTAATGGCTAGACAATATGTTTGATAATAAATAAATTAACCATCAAACATGAAGCGTGGTAGTGGCACTCTAGGAATAACTGAAATCTTGAATTCCATTCGATTGATCGGTCAAATATTTTGTCACTTGGTGTACACCTCATTTCAAAATAATTGAATCTGGGTGCCGACCCCGGCGAGGTGAACTACCACCACTACCTTTAGTCCTGTGATTTACTGAGACTCCACACATCCTCGAGTTAATACTACCGGGCATTTTGTTTGACGCCTTATGACAAAGGGAAGGATAAAGAGAGCTTTCGAGTGGCAGGGATGAAATTGAGAATATAGGAGAGAGAAAGAGAGTGTGTGAGTGAAGGAAACCCCGGAGTGATAAAAATATGTATAAAGAAAATCGATGGATAAAAAGAGACAATGGTAAGAGCGAATGGATGATAAAAAAAATTAGAAATAAATGTACTCTGAAAAAAAGAGTTGGGGCAGGTAGAGGTATTGAAATAGAATGAATGAAAAAAAAAATGAAACGACGTAAGGAAAGTAAGGATTTAATAATATAAACTTAAGATCAATAAGTAAGAAGATAGACATAGCGAGAAGGAAAATTAATTAACCAAAAAGTGCTGGCTGGAAAAAGAAATATGACATTAAAAAAACAGGAAAAGTGAGATATAATTTAATATTTGGTGATCCTGTCATCTAGAACCGATCACTCAATTTAAAATGGTAAATTAGGTCTACTTTATTTCAGAGCCAGAAGATAGGGAAATAAAAACTGAAATCAGTGGGGAAATAGAACGTTCACATTAGGCCTACCATTTGCGAAATTTTAAACAAATCAACCTTAACTATAATTGTTTACATTTCATTATTTCTTATACAGTGGAGATAATTGAATGCTTCAAGTGGTATCTCTTTTTATCTTATTATTATTACTATGGGTGAGGGTCTGTTCTTAATTTGGTCATTCGAAGACAAATTTTAGAGGTCGCTTTGTGAAAGAGCTTGACTTATGATAGCTGGGATCTGAATTCAGCCTGAAAATAATGGTGAAGAGTTAGTTTCTTATTCTCTTAACCTACAATACCCTGATTTTGGTTGTAAGAAAAGTAGAGAAAATTCAAACCTATTTTTTTGCGGCCAACATTGATAATATTTCCTTTGGCTTTTACTGTTCTTCCTAGCAAAATAAGTCACTTCAGCCGGTTGCAATGTGAGGTTTATTCAAAAACATTAAAAGCTTAGTGCTTATAGTTCAATTTTCTTAGGAAAGTCCTTATTAATATCAGTTTGTTTATGGCCAACATTTACAGCATTTTATTATATTGTTGGTGTTATCTTATAGGTATATCAAATATGTATCAAATGTTAAGGGTACAAATTGGTTGACTTGACGTATGAATACGTGAAAATAGATATATTAACGTTTCTAGCTGTCAGCTGCCCTTTCTGTGGTAATTGGATTATATCTAATGGATTAGCACCACTCAATGTTACTTAAACACAGTGTTTCTGAAAGTTTGGCTCTCGGACCACTGGTGGTCCGCGGTGGTAATAATTAATCAAAGAATGCTGATCACATAAAGTCCAAAAGTTTGAAATGCTAAAGATTAAATATTGGAATATCCATAATATGTTGTATTTATTTTCTCGGTAGACACAAGTCAAATATAAACGAATATCAGTATCAACATTATATCAACAATTACTAAATAACCTGAACAGGCAGTAAAATGGGGTGCTAAAAAAATTGTAAACATTTATTCATAAAGTACTATGAGATTAAGAATGTTAAAAATAATCAAAATACCATTTCTTTATAATTCACTGTAGCTATATTATATTTAATATACTTTATTTTTTCATTTATTAAATTAATGTTTGGGGTTTAATTATTTCAAAATGGAATTACCTAAAAGCAATGTTTAGCTGCATACATTTTTAACAACCATTCCTTCTCACTTTCTCACAGGGTTCCGGTGTCCCCATTGCGCTAAGTGCCCATTTGATGGTTTTTCCATCACTTGAACTTTGAAAAACACTACTATAGAAACCCACCTCGGTGGCGCCATTAGCTAACGCGTTAGTTTCGTGTTGAGCTAGACTGCTGAGAACGGGTAGATCGAGGTTTTAATCTCAGTCGGGTGAACTTGGGTGATTTTTCCTAAATTGTTTTCCACTCGCCCTCCACGTAAATGTGGGTTAACTTCTTTCCAATTCCTAACTCATTAGCGTAATTAATACATAAACGTATAACCCAAACGGGTAGTAAGACGCGGTGCTAAATAAATAAAAACACTACTACAGAAGGTTTTTGCTAAAGTTATTTGGATCTAGGACTCAGTTCAAGTGTCATTTTGCCAATAAGCTTAAATTTTTTTATATATAAATGGCATTTGTTGATTTTGGTGTACATTCTTACAATGTTCTAAAAAGTGTAGTCTAGTGAATTTTACTGTTGCTATTTATCAATTTAGCTTATATAAAACACAATAGTATTGAACATTTGTGTCTTCATTTTATAGGAAATAATGGCCACTCTATAAACATACTTTATTGTTAGATTACGAGATGTTACTAATCTTAAACTAGAATACATATATAAGAATACTTTTAGAAAATAATACTAAGCAGAACCATTATTGTAGACCCACTTCGGTGGCCGCGTGGTCTAACGCGCTACTTTAGCAGTAGACTAAACTTCCGCTGACTGGGAGATCGAGGTTCAAATCTCGGTCAAGTGTAATGAGGGTGGTTTTTCCCATTATAGTTTTCCACTCTCTCTCCACGCAATGGTGGGTCTAATCCTTCTAAATATAACATTTCTAGTTCCATTAGCGTAATTGGTACATTAACGTATAACCCAAACGGGTATTCATATGCAATGCTAAAAAAAAAGAGTGTACTTTAAAAATTGACATAAGCAATTACCTTTTAGATGCCGGTGAATATTCTTGATTTGCATACCAAACAAACTTTTTAAAAAAAACATAAACACAACATTTTGTATATATAATAAACTATTTTCAAACCTGTATGGCTGCATTGTGAATACAGGAAGACATACTTGGAATCCTTTGCAAGTACCAAAATCGGGAGCCATGAAAAAGGGCTAGATTTCGTTTTTCTCAAAGGATACACCAGAAAAACTAATTTGACAAACATTTATTTAATCAGAATTATAATCAATATACAAGAGCAATGATTTAAAAAATATTTTCACAAAGGGCCTGTTATTAGTTTAAAAATTAGTTTGTATTATTCCAATATCTATATTAGTTTAACCCAAATCGGTGGTCACAATGTTTAAGGCGTATTTTTTTTCAATAAAGCAGATTGCAAATAACGGGAATATCATGATTTGATTTCCAATCGTCTTCATTGAGGGTGTTTTTACTAACTGGTTTTACCCTTTCCCTTTGCGCAAAGTTTTTTAAACAACTTGAATACTTTTTGACGTGTCACGAACAGCAATTATTATTCTTTTAATACTTAGAGGATTACAAAACAATATTAATTTCTCAATAATGTGGGTGGTTTTATCTTTAAGGGTTAAATTAAATTATGTTGGTACATTCTGTGTTCAATTGGACTAAAGCGTCGCTTTTTCAACATACTGGGCTGCTGTTGATTAGGAGGTTTGGGTCCGAGTCCCATTCGGGTGTACTAAGGGTAATTTTCTCTACCTACCCTCCATGTTAGTTCGGGTACACTTCCTCTAAATTCAACCTTACTCATCCCTAACACATTAGCTTAATTAATACATGTATGTAAAACTAATAGCCCGAAGTGGTAATAAGATGAAGTGCTAAAAAAAATCATGTTGGAATTGAAGTTCTTAACCAAAGTTGGTTCTTCATCAAGGGATATTAAAGCCATCTTAATTTTTGAGCAGATGATAATTAATTGTAACAAGTGTAGTTGAGCTTAATAAGCTATGTTCTATGAAGATAAGATTTGGATGTAATTCAACCATTCCTTATTCTTTCTTAATGCACGATCCCACAGGTGCGCAGATGAGCACACATTTAGATCCAAGTTAATATAAAAAGGTTGTGACTTAGTAGTAATTTTTCTTTTGTAATTCTAAAGAAACATTTTCCGAGACAAGTTTTTTTTATCAACACGTCTTACTATCCATTCAGGTTATAGGCATATATCATAATTACTCTAATGGGGACGGGATGAAAAAGGAAGCATTCTACAGGTAGTCTACCTACATTTGTGTAGATGGAGAGTGGGAAACTAATTTAGGAAAAAACATCCTCAGTAGACCCGACCGAAATTCGAACCCCAATCTACCAGTCTTCAGCAGATCAGTCTTAAATCATTCAGCCACTGAAGTGGACAAGGTGTTGTAACGGGCTGCATTTATTATAGAAATTGATACTGGGTTGTCAAATTCAGAATTATCTTGAGTAAGGTATTCATTATAATGGATAAAAAGGTAAGCTAATACATAAACATAAGCTACCAATCCCCCGGTTGATCAAATTAAAAATACTTATAACGTAATATATTTTATATCAAAAGTTTACTGTCAGATAGCTAGGTCCAGATCCAACTAGATTTGCGGGAACTCTCATTCGAACGCATTAAACAAACTTGACGTCCCTCAGGCTACATTATCGCAATAATCGCTTTCCACCACGACTTGACATGTTTAGTGTGCCGTGGTAAAGGTCACAACAGCTACACTTTAAAGGTAGCGGAGAAGAAACATAGGATTTAGTCTTTTTTCAGGGGTGATTTTGCGGTAATGTCCTTAAACAACGGAACTTTCTTCCTACGGGGTACTAGAGTGCTCGTAATTCTCGATATCGCCCAATGAAGACGTCTAACACGACCCCTTTTGGCTTCTTTCACCACCACTTCCCTCTCCATCCATATTAAGGATAAAAATAAAGGTTATTTAGAGCGGTCATAATTATTAAATTAAATATTTGATAATTCGTTCCCATTCTCCGCAATTCATTTAAAATCCCGTTAGTAACATAATAAACTTCAGAGCTATCACCATAAACAAAATAAAAACCTTTAATTAAATTTATTATATTAAAAACAAATTCCTTTATATTTAACAGAATACACTTGAAGGGGTTTTTTTGGCACATATTTGTGTTTTTATTTTCACTTTAAGTGATTGCTGATACATTATCTTAAAATTGACCTACATAATCCTGCTGAGATTCTTTTAAACTCTGCTATTCAGCATTGGGTGTAGATCTAGGTTTCCCAAATTGTAGTAGGCATACCCACAGGGTACGAGACGTGTCCTTGGGTTTTTAATTCATTTGTTTTTTATGATAGTGGATGTGATAAACAAATTAATACAGATTCTGAAAAATTATAGATTTTTAAAAATCCTTTCTTTCCTTCTGTCACTTCTATGTTTAGCTTACCACTAAATCTTTATTAAAATTAGAACGATTGTTTATAACTTAAAACAAAGGTAGCCAAATAGTAATTCGCCATCAACTGGTCGACAAGTATAAAATAGAATTATCGACGCTGTCTGACTGAAGACCATTTACAATCCCGCCTTGGTTTATGACAGAGAAATTATGAACTCTGATTCAACAAACTATCCTGAGATTATGAGATGCCATGCATCAACTTCAAAGTCAAATGTTTAAAGAGAAAATACTTTCTTCAGGAACATTATATATATTTTGTGGTTTGAAGAAAAATTCAGTTTCAGCGTGTGAAAGGACTATAAGTTTTTATATTCAATATAGTTTTACTATTCAAACACAAAATGGATTATAAAGTTTTACCAATGAAACAAACAATATAAGTCTATGGTTCCATAGTAGATTGCAAAGGATTTTCTTTCTCTAGTGTATATCCCTAGATCAAAATTTCTAGCCACTCCTGACTTATAATATAGAAGTTGTTGTTTTTTATGAGCTGTTAGAAGGGGTATGTTGGTTAGACCATGTGTTCAAAAGAGTTATGTAACTGGCTCAATTTAGGAAAATACTACATTCTAGAAGGTTCTTCTTTCGGTAATTCGACTATAGTAGGTAACTTCATGGCAAAGTCGTTTGCAGTATAGCTGATCAGTGTCAGGTACACTATCCCTAAATCCTGATTTGCCAGCTATTATCTTTTTAAATAGGATTTTCCATAATACACCACGTATGAACAAATCTGTAAAAAAACATATCAAATATTTATTATGAAGCACATCTATTGCATATTCAGTGTGTGTTTGGGAAGCGATATGTTGCATATGAAGAGAATGACAATGTGGTTAATAGACCGCAGAACTTGATGGGTTGCCCGCCAACAATTGTGTAGTTAATCTGACCTGACGGTGAGGTTTACGTCTATATATCCCATATCCCCCTTCCCCAATCTTTTTAACAACCCTTTTCCGTACACCCAACCACCCACCCACACACACACAGACACACACACACACACCATAGCGCCAGAGGCGCAGTGCGTGCCGCATTATTTCTCATTTTGTTCATCGTAGGTACCTTACCGCTCATTTATCCCATCAGGTGCATAGGAGGTTAATGTTTGCACGTGTGTGTGTGTGTTTCTGTGTGTATGCGTGCTAAGGTACAAAACTAGCCCCAAGGGTTTTTTATTACGGTTTGATTTTTTTTATAACGTTGCTTCTTTAATGATTACATTTGCATAATGTTACGGCTCAACGAAAATATTAACTTTATATTATTTGAGGTATTCTAAACATTGGGGATGTTTCATTACATTAATTTCAAACCGACTCTACTCAGTCCAACACACTTATTACTTAGCAGCCAATTTCAAATGATACTAACCAATCTGGTAGGCTAATCTGTCCACATATTTTCTAATTTTTATAAATACCATAGTTTAAACTGTGTTCATTGATGATTTTTACACAAAATAGTTTTGTTCAAGGATATAAATAAAAAGGAAGGTGGTATTATCGTTAAAAACGTATATTTTTTATTCCTTCCTCAATTCCTAGGCTAGTAAATTACTGAGGTAATATAAAATTTACATCACTTACAGCCTCAATTAAGTTTAAGATCACGTTAAATCGCTTTAAGAAGGATTTAATGTGCAGAATAATTCATTGCAATTGCCTTCAGGAGACTTAACCACGAAATATCTCATGAAATTATATCTTTCAACCCCGCACCACCCCAAAAAAAGAAGATAATCCACGCAAGGGCTTGGTTGTGTTGACTCATTTAATTTTATGACACTATGAGTTATTTTATTAGTTCGCTTTTCAGTCAGGTTGCTAGCTTTTCTATTTAAAATCATCCTATCCTGAGAAAGAGGAGAAACAACATGAGCTTTAGTAAACTTCCCCCCGTTTTCACCAAATTCAATTATGAAAAAACTACCCCCAGCGCATTATGTCGGTAATTCAACGCCGGCCTCCAAGCTCAAATAAAGCACGACAGCACGCACCTATCTCACTGCCTCCACGAATAAAGAGAGGATATGATATGAAACGCAATATTGTGGTGAACATAGACAAAAGAGGAGGGTGACGTGTAACCCAGTGGGCCTACTAACAATAGGTTTTGTATTGTGTTCGTCCACTGATCATTAAAGTAAGATGATTACAAAATTTAAACAAAATTTGTTGAAACGAAAACGTAAATTCTGTGGCCATATTATTTATAGTTTGGATAGCATAATATTGCTGAGAAAATAAAACAAGGGTTAAATAGATCTAATAAATGAATAACATTATAAAATAATTATTATCATTTTAAAATGAAGAAAATTTTTAAATAAAAACTAAAATTCATTCTAAAAATTTTTTTTTTTGGGCTGAATCTTATCATTCAGGCTATCCGCCTAGTAAAGTAGGGCTGAGGAAGGTAAAACTTAAAGTAAATGTACTCTATTTTAGGGGAGATATAGTGGGAAACATAATTATACATACCTAATAATGCCGTTCTTTTAAGGGGTAGGCTGGCTAGAAACTGTGCTTATATCTAAAATTAAAATAAAATAAAAACTCCGCACTTAATCCGCCCTCAGTAACTATCTATAGACTCCCCTATCCTTGCATACGCTCTTCGCTTCAATATCATTCATAAACCAAGACATACATGCTCTTTTATTCTTAAAACTCTTAATGCGTATCTTTTTAACACAGTCATCAACAATGTTTAACCAGGTCTTGCATGGCCTACTCCTTCCTTTTGATGCACACACTCTACCTTCATATATATTCTTCGTCACTCAATCCACAATCATCCTCTCAACATGTCCAAAGCAACGTAAGACACCTCTTTCACATTGGCCTATTGAATTCCCTTTCAACCTGAACTCCTTCAGCACCCATTAGTTACTGAGTCTGTCCATACGTGTTTTTCCACATACTTTTAGCTAATTGCTCTTGTGTTTCTTTGACAATCACACGCTTCATACCCATAAAACAATGTTGATGTTAACTCACTTTTATAAACTGCCATTTTTGCCTCTTTCGATACTACTTCATTCTTTGTAACAGTCCACATACATCCAACTACTCTCTGAAATGCATTAATACAGGAAATGCCAACATTATCCAGCCGGCATTCAAGCCCCAACCTCCCCATTACTGGCAAACCAGATTAGAGGGGACTAATAATGTAGTCTGCAAACCCACAAATACGGGCAATGTTGAATTGTCTTCATTAAAATATATATTTATAATATTAGACCTACAATTTTTATTTCCTTTGAGAAACTTAGGTATAGTTTTATATTATGTGGAAGTACGTTAAAATATTTACTAAGCATATAACTAAGACTTTTTCCTGATGGAGTTATTCAGTAAAGTGGTTTGAGATAATGCAATAAAACTTGTAGATTCGTCAAAATATTATCGCCACGTAATAATTGTTTTGTTTATAAAAATCTGTGTGTGTGTGTGCGTGTGCGTGTGCGTGCGTGTGCGTGTGCGTGTGCGTGTGCGTGTGTGTGTGTGTGTGAGAGAGAGAGAGAGAGAGACCGTAAGGGTGCACATAAATAATTCGTTTTGTTACCAAGAGGGAAATATTTGATAGTGTAAATAAGAGTAGGGTTAAGGGTGTGTCTAGGTTTGGATTAATGGGAGGGGATGTTTCCTGTATTGTCATTGGAGGGTTTACGATAGTCTTAACAGGGTTTTACCCCCCAAAGGCACTGTAAATACTAACGACAAAAAGTAAACAAGGGGGAAGAATAGAGTTGCAGACTTTTAGAAGTATCTTCACGAACCATAAGAGCAGAACCCACTAAGAGGGATTAAAGATCAGCAAGCTGTTGAGTAATTTAAGTGAGCTTTTAGGGAAAGCAATTTATAAAAGAAATGGTTTATGAAACATTAATTCCCAGATTTGAAATGTTTGTCTAGTTAAGTGTGCGTTGCCAAAGATTATCTTTATTTTTAAAGTTGATTAAAAACTAATCTTAAATATAATTTAAAAAAGTATAGCATTTTTTCTATGTATCTAACGTGCACCTTCTGATACGACTAATTAAATTAGCACACGACTTATAAGCCAACTTAAATTTACCAACATCCAGTCCTCAACCGTTAATTCGTCGCTATGAAAGGATTAACCCACATTTCACCAATAGGCCTAATACATTTTTGTACCAAGCCAGTAATCAAACCCAGGATTATTAGCTCAGTAGACAGACACGTTACTGACTGAGCTAAAGTGTCAGACAGCGTATTGATTGGTGTAATGTTGTAAGTTTCATAAAAGGTGATTATTAAAAATAGTGTTGAAAATATTAAAATATTTCAAAGATTAAATATTTTGTCAAAGAATATCTCTCTTCTCAGTTTTTTTTTAAATTTAACTCTTAATGCCTTATTGTTATGGTCTTAGACTTTAAGGAGATACTTTTCCTACTACTTCTTTTCAAGGCCTTATTTTATTCGTTTTCAGAGATAAGTTGAGAATATTTTTAAATATAATGCCGTATTATAAAATTCACATTATGATTGATGTGTTAATTCTCGAACACAAAACGTAACTAGTATACATTATTACTTAGATTAACAATTCGTCCACTTTTTATGTCGAGAACTACCCACACATATGAGTATGGCTGTATTTTTTTTTACAACTAAAAACAATCCCATTCAAAAATTGCGTAGGCCATTCTCATTTTATAATAAAAATAATAATAAATTCAGCAGGCCTGGATTATTTGGGATTAATTTATCTTCTACAAAATGATGGAAATATAAATATCATCAGATATTATATTGTCAAGGGAGCATATCAATATTGTGTTGCTAACTTTTGAAATTTTAAATGGGAAGATTAAATTTTGATTGGTTGCTTGGAGAGCCAAATTAAAGTAATGATAAAGGAAAGCTTTTACTTAAATGAATATTCCTGTTGTTAAAAGGAGACGATTCCCATCGTCATGTGAAGCTTCACCCTTTAAACCTGATAGCGAATATTAGTCGATTTTAAAATACGATTTTGTATTACCTGTGAGATTAACTGTCCTTGGTGTTCTTTGGACTATAAATGGTGATTTTTTTACAATTTCGGGTGAGATAATTTGAGTGATTTGTCTTAGTAACCACTCATGTGAATCTAGTTGCGTTATTAGCACCAAGTCTTACTACCCGTTCGGGTTATACGCACTTACGCTAATGAGTAATGGTAGGTTGATTGTGAGGTGAAATGGAGGACCTACAGTTTAACGTGGGATCCGAACCACGGTGGAGGCCTGGCATTCCTCACATTCACAAGTTGTAGATTAATACACTTCTTGTCAGAGGTGAAGGAAGGGTTCAGCAATAAGATAAATCTGTGTCGAAACCGAGGATTGAACCCCGGACCCCCAGCAGAGAAGTCTGACACCTTACCCCTGGACCCCAGGTTACCAATTTGCTCTTAGTGATGTGCTAATAAATTTTTAATTAGATGGTGGTGGTTGGGAAGTAGGGATAAGGGGATCTTTTTTGTTGGTTTGTTCAGAATATGTAGACTCTAAAGTGGATGGTAGAGAGTAAGACGTTTCGTATTGGTTATCTGTTTATCGCCCTGTGTACAAAGTGAGATCTGATGTTAGCGATCTGTTTCTGTAGGCCATTGGTGTTAGTTAGTCTACTTGTACATCCCTGTGTTTCGTGCAACATTAACATACAAGGACTTATAATGTAGTGAAGTGTGTGACCAAATGTGATAAAGCATGTTAACTGGAGCATGAAAAGGCGAGGGTGGCTATGATTTTTTCTTTTAAGTCAACACATTAACAACTAATTAATGAGAGTCACCGATTTTGTTTGTATAAAGATTGATTTTTTTTTTACTTTTTTGTGTAGTATTCGTATATCTGAAGTAAAAATATGAATTTGTTTGAAACAAGCCTTGTTTTTTAAAAGTATATTTTATTTCATTAAATGTAACATATGTATTAAAAATAAATATTTATTAATACCCGCTCAGACTACACACACGTATTTTAGCCATGCTAATGGGGTACGGTTATTAATAGTAGAATTTTAGAAGAAATAGCCTCCTATCTGCATAACTCTATCATCATTAGGCCAAACTAAATGATTTTGACATTTAGACCGCGTGCCTATCGGTTCGGGATTGAATGCAATATAATATAACTAAAACTTACAAATATTAGAAATATTAGAAATATTCAACATTTTTAATCTCATTCCACGCTTACACTCTATACTTTAAAAGATCCCTCTCTTAAAATTCCCCCTCCTACTGCCAAAAAAATTTACACGCTCCCTCCACACCAATGTTGGTGCATTTTCATTAAATTCTACCTTACTCGTCATGTTATTTTTAGGATACAAACGGCCTACATTTTTAGTTGTTTTTTAAATACAGATCTACAAAACGTGACAAAGAGAGCGTGAGTCAAAACTATAGATAACATACATGTTTAAAAGATTGATCGATTTGGACTGTTAATGTATATTTTTGTTGTGCTTTGTTGGTACCAATTGTGTTATTACAATCATGCCAGTAGCAAGGGATATCTTTTTAGAAAGATCTACCATAAAGCTACACTGAATTTCACCCACTTCCCCCATTTTTTTAATTCATTTATCCAATTTTTCATTCAAAAAATAAATATTTAATTTTTAATTATAAAAACGGACAGGAACTCCTTCAAACTCAGAACATTATAAAGACTGCACATTTTTTGCCAATCAAGAAAAACATTGAATAAATTAAAATACGTCAGTAAGAAGAAAACAATTTAAGTGGACACAATGTGACATCAGTGGGGGAAATTACTTTATTGGGCTCGATGAACCCATCCCAAAATTTCTGACGCCGTTCAGAGTTTCTAATTTTTTCCATCCAGTCTAGTTTGTGGACCTTATGCTTTCCTTTTATTAATTGCCAAGTGTGAGCCGGAGTAAATTACCACTGTATTAATTAACTGTCTCATGAAATAACAAACTAAATTGTTAACAGCGATAACATTGGATACTAGCAGTCATTATCACTGAATCACTTAAACAAATGTTCGCCAGTATATTCATTAAAAGGTTCATGATATGTTTTTAATGACTCAATACTGTGACTCAGCCATACGTCTAATCAAAACATTGAAGATCCTCTGGAAATAAATTAGTTTTTAATAAAAATAAACACGGTGGCGTGTTGAGTTTCACTTGTCAGGATTTTCCCTCAATATGGCGTAGTTAAGGGCTGTAGCGAAACTGATCCAGACGAGATAAGGAAATAAAAGATAAGCCGCTATCCTGTTCAGTCTGAAGAAGGTGAAGATGCAGGCGATTATGTTCACCCACAGGAAGACGATATCCACCAAACCCTGTGGATGAGAAGTAATCTGACTATGTTGTGCCGCTAAGAGAGACATCTAATGTACTACTTTAGTTAAATAGAGAGAATACATAGGATAGTGTTTAAAATACTGTCTAAAGCAAATTTGGATGGAAAGAGACTTTTGTGAAGGCTTGAGATACTTAAATAATAATCATATATGTGATCTGAAGCTGTCATGGTCTGAGTTCAAGCACCAGTTGTATTTTCTGAAGGTGGCAAATCATTAATGGTTTCCCACGATTCCTCTGCGCTAATTTTGACATGTTTCTTTAAATTATACCTTCCTAATCCTTATTAAATCAGCGTAATTAATATACATGCGTGTATTCCAAACAATAGTTTGTTTTGACAAAACAGGAGACACATAATAAATGATATTTTCTAAAATAGCCTTATATATTTTGAGTTACTATGAGATATGTGATATGATAATTACAAAATATCAACAAATGATAATGTTTGCAAACCAATAAATATTATTTTGGCGAACAACTTACTAAACGAATCATTAAAAAAAAATCATTCTCATGCCTATTAGTTTTGAGTGTACACTCTATCTATATTGCAAGGCAGTAAGCTGGCTTTAATGAGTAAACACTATGTAGAAGATAAGGCCATAGTGTAAGTGGTCAGAGGTAGACTACTCAAAGTATTATTATTATTTTTACTATTAGCACCGCGTCTTACTACCCGTTCGGGTTGTATGCACTTACGCTAATGTGTAATGGTAGGGTGGTTGTGAGATGAAATGGAGGACCTACAGTTTAACGTGGGATCCGAACCACGGTGGAGGATTCACAAGTTGTGATTAATACACGTCTTGTCAGAGGTGAAGGAAGGGTTTGGCAATGAGATAAATCTGTGCCGGGACCGAGGATTGAACCCCAAACCCTCAGCACAGAAGTCCGACACCTTACTCCTAGGCCACCAGGTCACCGACAATTACTCAAAGTAAATGTGATACTTTTCTGGAGTATACATACATTACAGCTTTTGTGTTTCTCTTGATAGTAAAGGGACAATAACTACTATTCGAGTTAATCTAAGAGAATCTGATCAAGTAGATTACCTCCAAGAAAATTATACACGATATAATAGCACATATAATAAAAATATTTTTTTCTTAGTTAAAAGTTATTTAGGACGAAAAAAATAATCTTACCCATAGTATACTATGAGCCCCGTAAAATATAGGTGTCCATATCCAATTTAAAATAAGCTGAGTACAATACAGTATCAGAGGTATCCTTGCTTCTTCTGTAAAAAGACAACACATATTAAAAAATAATATTACTTTTAGTATTATAAATCTACCACAATAATAAATTTAATATGATGTTATAGCAATTTAATACCATCTGTACACTTTTATAGCATGCTACATATCACTTATGAGATTATCTCGAATGATTAATTCAGAGAGCCTCCTACCCGACGTGAGTCAGAATAATCAAGTTATGTAAGAAATAGATATACACTCGATCTCAATAAAACTGTTAACAGTGAGATAATAGAAAGATACCATTCTTTTATTGGTGGTAAGTTGTTATTTGAGGGTTATTTAGTTCAGTATTTGTCAAACTTTTCCGATTAGTGGACCATTTTATAAGCGTTCGATTCACGCGGACCACCCGCCTGTCACTGGTAGAGGCATCATCAAATTTTCAAATGAAAGTTTTATGAAACAGTAAAGACAGCATATTTATGTAATTTTGGTTTACATACCGTACGCATTTTACACGACAGTTTTCATAGGAAAATCTTTATCTTACAGATAGAAACTATACTAAATCTACTGTCAATTCTTATGATCTATCACTTTTAATAGTAAATTGGGCTTATAATTAAAAATTACACTAATAAAGTAAGGACATCTATAGTAATAAAAGGAAGTGATTGTGTGCGCTGCCCAACCAAATATACGACACGCAGGGATCTGAAATTGTGAACATAGGTGGACGGAATGCAACTTGAGGCAGGATTTTCATATTTTTAAATTAGCTTTTTAATTAGGATATTTTTAACAAATATTTGAAGAAAATGTTGTTAGCCTGGTTTTGAATTACGCTTCAGAAATTTTCATGGCAAATCGGGCACCATGGGGGGAGAAGGGGATTATATAATTTTTATACCACAGTGGGTAACGAGCGTCGCCGTACGGGGTTACTAGTTTTTTTTTATAAATATCTCATCTTCATATGAAAATTGGACTATACTTGTGGAAAAAAGTAGCAAAGAGAAGAAATATTGGAATTAATGTGAAAAATTTCCAGATAAAGATTATGATGAATATTTACGTTGTATTTACCCCATAACCCAAAAACAAATCTTTCTGTCCCCAGGATGTTGTTTTTATTTTGATTAAAGCCCTCAGATATATAACAATTTAATTTTGGGTAATTTATTAAAATTGACATATCTATTGTGTTTAACATGTATTTCTGGGAAGTCTTTTTACATGATAGTATAATAAAGGTAAGTTGAGGTTAGATTACTAATTACTTATTTTTGAAAGCTTGGATTAATTTAGAACGCAAATACGACTGTGCCATACAGTTCGTTTACTTGTGGTCCCCATCATTTACTGTCAGTGGTCCACCGACCACAGTTTGAGAATCCCTACTTTAGAAGATAGTCTCGCAACGGTATGCGCGTGGGCTAAGGTGTCAACCTCATCTGGTCTGGTTTGCCGATGGTTGGGGTCGTAGTGCCTTGAATCGTTGTGTACTAAGGTTGTTTTTCTATTTAAATGTACTTCCACACAGATGTGGGTACATTTTACTATAAATATTAACGTACTCATCCCTACCCCATTATTGTAAATATGAGAATAACTCTGTGGTACAAAAATGTAAGATATAAAAAAGGCTTCAACTTATAAGTTTTTATGAAATTTTTGGTGACCTCAAGACTTTGATAAAATCCCTGCGTGGTTGAAATGCGGTCTTCACGTGACTATAAAACAGGCAAGACGTCATGGATGTCATTTAATATCATACACTTTTAGGTGCACTCCACTTATTTTCATCTTCTGTGAAAACAATATTTTGTTCGCTTGATAAGTTTTTGATACTCTACTAGATTAATAATAAAAGGTCTCTCAAATTTTGCTTGAAGCATCAATTACTTAGTTTAACAATTGGCAATTGCAATTGCACTCTCCAAACCTATGCCTGTCGTTCTATTGTTCACATACTCCCAACACTCAATGCTCTTGTTGTTAAAACTTCTGTGCTACTATACTTATAGACTGTAATGGACTACAAACTAATTGTATTCCTATTTGATAAGAATATATCCAGAAAACACAAATTTTGCCTGAATAGGAATGAAGAAATTAACGTATGATACGTACTATATGTATGACAAGGTTATACCGAGAGACTGGTGGGGGGAGGGGGGTTATTAAGTTGATTGTTAAACACCCCTCAAACCAAAATTGTTGTTAATAATATATTTTTTATTCGTCCTCATTGTCTAGCCTAGTAGATAATTGGAGTTTTGAGAATATATTAAAATGTATTATTTTAAATTTATTAAATGTTAAAATGGTTTTTAACATATATTGATGTAGGAATTGACCACGGGTCATTAAAATGCTGTTTATCATGTCAAACCTTCATTGGATATTCATTTTAAGAGCATTCATGATAGCAGGCCCAACTCAGCTCGCGATGGAAGTAAAAGGGAAAAGAAAAGACCTACGATATGCAATAAATGTGTGAAGTACATTCGTATTTGAACAATTACTCGAAATTTTCCGTGGTGACGATGGGAGACAAAGCTACAAAGTTTCTTGTTAAAGTTACAGTATGTCCCTATTAAGACAGAATGAATATTTGTGCACATTGCTTATCTGTAAAGTCATTCTAAAATTGTCATAAATGGCCTTTTCCATGAAGTTTTTATCCAAACAACCTTTAAAATTTCAACAATGTTCAGTATTAGGAACATCTTTTAACTCTTTATCTTCATTAATGTTTAATCATAATGACCTACGTGCAATGGTTTTCATGTAACTGTACAATTTCTTGCAGACTTTATCACAAAGTTGATGGACATGTGATAAATGCTCTTAATTAAATCGTTTGAGCCATTTTTTAAAAACTATTATCATTATCTCATAGTAGAAACTTTTTCAAGACTACAATACCTTTTCTCTATTTGACACAGTAGACCAAGATTTTGTGTCACACAGGTTGATGAATAAACGTTACCTTTGAATCCTTCCCCATCCCTCCAGATAAGGTAGGATGCGAACCCGATGACGCAATACAGGATTGTCCATACGGGGGCGAACAGGTAAGACGGTGGGTTCCAGCTTGGCAGGATCAGAGTCTGAAAATATAAGGCCGCCTTTGTCATCAACTGGTGTAGGTTTCAATATATCCTGCACTTCACTTGCCCTAGAGTGTTTATGATTACAAATCAGTGTAACTCACGTTATTACAGTTGAAGTGTATTTCTAGTGTGATTAGATTTAAAGGCATCTTTAGCGTGAAAATAAATCAGTGAATTAAAAGCAGTTACTCTTAATATAGTTCAACACCTTATCTCAGTCGGTGGCGTGTCTGCCTACTGAGCTAAGTATGCCTGGTTCGATTACTGGCATGGCTGAAAAATTTGTCATTGAGGAAACATGGGTTTACCATTTCACATTGATGAATTAACGGCTGGTGACCATGAGCTTGGGGTTTGAATACCAGACTGGTATGTTGAGGGTGTTTTCCCCTCCCTAAATCCAACCCACTAGTCTCAAAGAAAATTCGGGATAAATTTGATTTAAATTTTTAACTTCCTTACCTCTAAAACAAGAGTGTAATCGATAAAAGGGTATAAATCCAATATGGGTAGTGGGTAGGGGAGGGGGATCAGGGCACAATTTAAAACGTATTGAGATCTTAATTTTAAAATCATGATTGAGACATATATGAACAACATAACATATAAATTAACCACTCACCGAATACCATGCCTCGTTAGCTCTGTTAAAGATGATACCAAACCATCCACCGACATTGGGTAAGATCACTAGTGCAATGGCCACCCAGTTAATCTTCATCGCTGTAGTTAAAAAACATGTCATAAATAAATATTTCTTGGAGTAATTAAAAGTTTCATTAAACTTGATTAAGGTAACATGTTTTTAAAAGATTTAATTGAAACATGTTTTTCATTTCCTCGATAAACAAAAGAGTCAAACTATTATTATTATTATTATTATTATTATCACCACGTCTTACTACCCGTTCTGGTTACACGCACTTACGCTAATGTGTAATGGTAGGGTGACTGTGAGATGAAATGAAGGACCTACAGTTTAACGTGGAATCCGAACCACAGTGGAGGCTTGGCATTCCCCACATTCACAAGACGTCTTGTCAGAGGTGAAGGAAGGGTTTGGAAATCAGATAAATCTTTGCCGGGACCGAGGATTGAACCCCAAACCCTCAGCACAGAAGTCTGACACCTTACCCCTAGACAACCAGGTCACCTCTAAAAGAGTCAATCTAAAAATATTTTAGCATGTAATATTAATGTAAACAGTTTTAATAGTTTAATTTACAGAATCTTTGTCATATATGGTCCATCGATAAGTAGTGAGACTTTTTGAAAATATTTACATTAACATATCTATCCAGATAATATTATTGACGCAGGATTTGGTTAATACTATAGACCACGAACATGCTTTTCACCTGCTGCGGTGTTTACATGGTCTAAGGCATCACTCTCACTTTAGACTATACTGGTGATGACAGGGACATCTGTGTTCGAATCCTGGTCGGGTATACTAAGAGTTATTTTTTCCAAAATGGTTTTCCACTCTCCCTTCAAACAAATGTGGGTACACTTCCACTGATTTAAATTTTCTTCCTCCCTGAGTTATTAGTGTAATTAGTACATATGCGTATAACCCGGACAGGTAGAAAGACGTGGTGGTAAAAAATACAACAAAAAAACATGCTTTCGGCTACCAAGCTTATACCGTTTCCAGGTATAAATTATATATAGGCTCTGTGTGAAACATGTATACATTCAGTTAAGTACTAGGGCAGGGGTTTCCAACTGGTGGCCAGGATGTATTTGGTTTGCAGCTCACGTAGTTTCTTGGAAAAGTAATTCATTGTATTAAAATTGATATTTCTAGCCAAAAAACGGAAAATTTAGATTTTCTTGGGAAAAATCCATGAGCACTCCAACTGATATTCATTTTAATTCCATTCTTGCATCTGCTGTATGTTGACGTATCAAAGAGAGTATATTTTACTTAGAAAATTCGTTTAGTATGTAACTTAACATATTTAAGTTACCACTTATTATAACAATTAAATACTTGTTCTCATTTTCGGATAGCTTGACAAAAACTAGCCGATTATGTTGCGGTCCCGCCGCTAGACTCATGGATTAAATTGTGGCCTTCGACTCCTTTTAAGTTGGAAACCCTTGGTCTATTGTTTGGCTGTTAAGTTCGTCTTCTAATCATTTTGAGCAGAGCCCCCAAAAATCAGTAGCCTATGAGAGCTTTAAACTCAATTATAGTTCAAATTTTGAAATAAATATTAATCTCGTATCCAATTTTTTCCTCGGATCTCAGATAGTCTTAAGGTTTTGAGAATTCAAAAGTCCCACGTAAAATCTAAATCATTGTTTTCTGACATCTTCTTACTACTCGTCCGGGCTATACACATATTTAAACTAATAGGGTAAGGATGAGTAAGGTGAAGTTTAGAGAAAATACACCCTCATTTGCGTAGAGGAAGAGTGAGAAAACCATATCTGAAAAGTATCCTCAATATGCCTGGCCGGGATATGAGCTCCAACCTCCTCGCTACCGGTAAACAAATACAAGACTGACGCCTTTGCCTACGTGCCTACCTGTGCAGGTAAAACCTATATGTAATTTTGAATAAGCATTCCAATCATACTTTGAAAAATAAGAAAGCCTTTCAAAACTTTGATGCACCATTACAGCCCACTTCCGTGGTTAAATGGTCTGGGGAGTTACTCTCTTGACAAACTAGACTGTCAATGATAGGAAGATTGGCGTTTGAATCATGGCCGGGTATTATGGGGGTGATTTTCTTTTAATAGTTCTCCTCTCTCTGGCTCTCTCTCTCTCCGCTCGAATGTGAGTACAATTCTTCTAAATCCAACTTTTCTCATCCATAACTCATAAGTGTAGTTAATTAAAATGTGTATAACCCTAACGGGTAGTAAGACGTGTTATTAAAAAAAACACGTATGAGTTTAATCCTAAATATTAGTCTAGTGAGACGCGCTGAATAAAAAACTAAACTTATTCCAGTGAATTCCTCTCGTCACTTACCAGACACTCTGTTGTGTTCCCATCAACAATGACACCAAACAAGTCAGTTACCTCCATCACTCTAGTCTTCTTTATAAAAAAGTGTCTTAAGTCATTATTTACGTAACGAAACATCACATAACACTGTTATATTCATAAGAAATGAGATAACGTCACAGGAAATGTGTCATGAAATTGTACTAGGCGCGGTTAAACAGAACCTTTCAACTATGATCAGCTGTGAACAACGAGTACAGTAAATTAACTTATGTTCCCTTAATCTTCAAGATAAATTACTTATCTTGAGTACCATTTTTAAGGATACAGCTATCAGGATATATGATGATGGGGATTATATTACATAAATAGATTATAATTGGGGATTTCTTTTACATAACTAGTCTTTTAGTCCATACACATTACATTAATATAGATTAAGCGCCTAGTTGTGAAATCATTATGTTGGTATTAAACATCCATTATCAAACTTAGCTTTCAGGTATCATAAATATTTATTTTTCACGTGAATTATAGTAATAAGCAAACTCATATTTTACAGTAATTTAAGGGTTGGACTTTCCTGGAATATACATACATTTTAGCTCAGTCATTGACGTGTCTGTCTATAGAAATAAACGTCCCGGGTTTGATTCCTGTCATGTCCGAAAAAAAATATATTTTTCGTAAAATATGGTTTTCTCCTTTCACAGTGATGAATTAACGTCCAGGGGCTGAGTGTTGTGTCTGTTCTAGATTTAAGTTAGTATATAATCAATCGGTTCAGAAAGTGCACCTCAAATACATCAAATAAATGAGGAAAACATATATTATTAAAATATAAGGAACTACTTGTTGCTGACTTCGTGCATTCAAAATTGACATCAACATTTTATATATTAAACTTTTAATTTAAAAAAACTTTAAACTACAGAATATATTCAGTATATCTCAAACAAGTAGCAGGTATTTTAAGTCCAAACCAGTGATTATCACTCCGCCCCTGATTCTGGAGGTTTAAATTTGAGCCCGGTTGTGTGCACCAGGAATGTTTAGCCACGAATGAGTCCTATTTAAATTTCTTTGAACTCACTTTCCTCATACTGGTGTATTAGATTAGATCAATAGTAATACAAGGCATTCCATTTCAGTACTTACAAATATATGCTATCAAAGTTAGCACAGCACCAGCATATTAGGCGTACTAGACTCGCTTATCTGACTCAGACCTAAGTGGCGTGGACTTGGTTTTAATTAAAGCCAGGCTCACTAAAAATATTGAAATTATAATTCAATAATAAAATAACTTGTAAAGGGTATCCTAATTTAATTAAATAAATCACTTTACCGAATTCAAACCACGTTATTCACCAGTTTCTGGTATAAAGTCATCTTCCTTCCCAGTTTCAGCGTCAGTATTGTCAAGGTGACCTGGCGGTCTAGGAGTAAGGGGTCGGACTTCTGTGCTGGGGTTCGGGGTTCAATCCTAGGTTCTGGCACAAATTTCCTTCCTTCACCTCTGACAAGGCATCTTGTGAATGTGTAGAATGCCAGGTCTACACCGTGGATCGGATTCCACGTTAACCTAATAATAATAATATTAATAATAATAATAATGTCAAAAATGTCCAAAAGAGTGACAGATTTTTCTAAAAATAATACAAACATTAGGAATTGGTGATCGATATTTTAAAAATATATTAAACTCAAGTAGATTCAATTACAATATATTTCAAGACAATTATATATTCACCTTTTTTTCGGAAATGCTGGTTTTATAAATACTTGGTTTGTGAGGTCCATTATTTTGAGATCAGTGGTGTAGAGTATGTGTTTTTTGGTCATGTTTACAACTATTTTTTATAATTTAGTTACTAACCTGTAACCCGTCTCGGTGGCGTAGTTGGCTAACGCGCTTGTCGTGTTGAGCTCGACTGCTGAGGACGGGCAGATCGAGGTTCGAATCTCGGTCGGGTGA
>CABFVZ010001297.1:0-13021 GCA_902151445.1 Timema monikensis
TCGTGTCGGCCACTTGACCCACCCAGCCTTCCAAATATTTTTTATAGCTTGTCGAGCAGTTTGTTGTCTAGCAGTTTGTATGGTGCCAGCATCAACACCTTCAATTTCGATAGTCTTCACAACCAGTGTCACCAATATAGCTTTTATTCTAGAGATCTTTTCGCTTAATAAAATTATTAAATTAATTTAATAAATATTGTGAAATGATTAAAATGAAAAAAAATTTGATAAACGTTAAAACATAAAAGCTGGCCGATTCATTTGCTCATCACTCCCTTGCTAAAGCGCCGAGGAAAATCAAGCTTATGAAGTGAATATTGTATAGTTGTATTGAGTCCATCCACAAATATTATCGGCAGTCCTTTCAATTATGACTTTCAAGGTTATTTCCGTTACCGTATTCCATTCGCTTTGCTTTGTACTTGAGATCTTTTCAAAATGAAATTTATAGTAATAAACTTATAAAAATTGTCTCTTGTTTTCCTTTTCTCTGGTAATCTTTTCAAAATGAAACATTTTAAAAAGTGAAGTGTGGCAGTATTTTGATATATGTGAAAGTGATGTGGACTATGTTGTTTGTAAATTCTGTAAACGCAAAGTTTCGCGGGGTGGAAAGACACATACCACTTCCAACATGTCTAAACATTTGAAAAATTCATGAAGCAGAAGTGTATACATACAAACTAGAGAAGCTAGGAAATAATGAGGCGATGCAATCGATGAACCTGGGCCTAATTCTGCCTTTGAAGTGCATTACCAGAACGCTGTTGGACTTGATTTATTAAAAAGAAGCTCAACCTCAAGACCATGTTTCTATCCTTACAAAATGAGGATTTATTTAATTTCATGTTGAATGGTATCGAGGAGATGAATTTATCATATCGAGCAAGGTATCAGAATCGAGAAAAGTAGATATCAACCCACCACTAAAAAATAGCTAAATAAATTATAAAATCATAGAATGATTCTTTTTACTGTTTTTACCTGGTCCCTTTCTAAAATAATAATTTCTGTTAAATTAAAAATGCAATATCATTAATAATATTATTTTGAATGTTTTCAAATCTCAGATATTTAAAACTCGTATTAATTAATATGTTTAGCTACAAAACTAACACTTGTTTAGTTACTATTTAGTTATAGAATTATGTTGGTTAACCTGTCTAAAATCAATGTTAATCTTATTTATTGCAATACATATTTTACCAAACTTATCACAATTATGTTAGAAAATCATTTACTATTACATATTGTTTGCTAGAAATATTTTAGTTAGCCATATTATTTTTAATTTTAAAGTATGAGCATCAACTTTATAAGCATTAAAAATTGAATTGAAGTAAATTTCTCAATAAAATAATGTCTAATGAGAGCCCGCACAAAACGCATGTGGAACTGCCATAGAGGAATGGAAATTGGCTTCTTAGAACTATGCGACCACCTGCCCAGAATTTTTAGTAGATTTAATAATTTTTTATCTTCTAGTTTGAAAAGTGATAACTCACCTGAAATGCATGTTTGAGCGCCTGGCCCTGGGACCACCCACCCCCCGTGAGGAGTGGGGTATTCTGCGAACAGCATGCCTTGATCCAGCTGGTTCGTCGTAAAGAGCAGTTAAAGAAAAATTCTAAGCAACAAATTACACACATGGATAATATGATTTAAAAATAAATAGTACAACACAATCGTGGAAACTTTCTCATAACTTTTATAGTTTGGAATATATTTTAAGTAAACTACCCTTTTATATATATTTATTCAAAAAAGTAAAATTATTTTGTCCCTCATATGAAACACAATATGGATCTTAATCAAAATTTTTAATAAAGTTAAAAAAAATAATCAAAAATCAGTCATAAGTATTATCCTAAAATTATTGGTATTTGTAAAAATAAGAATATGTTCCTATTAGCCAAGTAAAACAATTGCCAGAAACCCATTATGGATAAGATTCAAATTTTCCAAAACATTGTTTTAATTTAGGGATGTGCGAGGCTTAAAAAAATTTGATGTTAAATCAAATATTTATTAGCTTTACCTTTAAATAATTCAAAGCTTCAATTTTTTTATTTTAATCATTTGAAGCTATTTTTACCAATTTATGATCATGTTTATTGCACAAAATTAGCAATTCTAGTTTTAAACCAATAAAACTATAACTTTATTTTTAGCACCGCATCTTACTACCTGTTCAAGTTGTACGCTTAAATACAGTAGCTAAATAATTATTATTAACCTTTGTGTTTCTTACTTGCTGATAAAAATGATCTCCATGAGTTTTAAAACAATGGATGCTATTGATTTAATGATGCAAAGGAAACAATAATAAAATGGGTCAGGTTTGTTGATACCATGACCTCCATTCATATTTTCCTATATTTCGGTGATTTTAATAAATTACTATCGCAGTATGTTATTTCAAATATAATGTTCGGGTATGTTTATTATATATTTGCTCTTTGTTAACCCTTTGAGCAGTGAGTTTTTCAGTTGCAATTGACCAGCACCTGTAGTGTTTTTTTTTGTTTTTTTCAGTTCGGCACCTGGTCTAGGTTGTTTTGGCGGTGGAGGCAGATTATCACCAATATCTTCATTTTCTTATTGGGTTTCAATAGCATTATCTTCTGGACTTTCATTGTATTCACCATCACTATTACTACTTGCCATTAGACAAAGAGGCAGTCAATACATATTTGTCCAGTGGCAGCCATGTAAAGTCTGAACTGTTCATTTCATTGTAACAGCAATAATGTGTGTTTTCCCTTTTATATGTTTTTAACCACCTTTTCTGTACCTTCTTCCAAATATATATGAATCGATACAAATTTCTTATGTATTTGGTAAAGATTAAATCACAATATTGACCTCTATTGACAACACATGTTAGACAATGCCATCAACGTATGCACAGTGAGGTTAAATTAAAAACTTGGCCATATGTTTAAAAGAGTCTCTGAGTGTTAAATTATTTTCTTTCCTATTAAATACATATTTATATAAACAAAAAATTTATGTAAAATTCAACCCATAAATTTTATATTTTATGTCGGCAAAATTTGGCATTAAAAATTTAAATTCTTTTAAAGATTTACAGCTGCTCGTTTATATGTCCTTTTCTTTGTTTCATATTAATCTCAATAGTTTAAAATCCATATATAAAAATGTATGAAATGAATAGAAAAGTAAAATTAATAGAAAGTACAACATATAAGTTAATTGCTACTCAATGCTTACATGTTTGGTTTTTAAACGTACATATTTTTTTAAATAAATACCTGCAAAGTTTAAAAAAATATCGAGACTGCATTTTTTATAATAAAAGGTATTTGCTAAATATTTTTAAAGCTGAGTTTAAAGTAAACTAAACATTTTTTCTATGATGTATTAAATTAATTACTTTGTTACCATGTATACAAAAAGAACATAATGTATACTATATTATATATGCCCAATAAAAGAGTTCCCATAAAATACCAGCTTGTAAACTAATTACATAAATAACAACTCCAATACTATATATGACACATACCTTCATCCCAGTGTGATTTTGAGCCCTCAGCCACTGCTGAGGGTATTCACAATTTCTTCCAAAACCATTCTAAAGTAGGGGTCTGTAAAGCTTTGCCAATATTTAAAGTTAAAACACGCATTTATGTTGTTTTTTTCTGCTGTTATTTTCATCACAAATTAGTGTTCGTAAAAAATATTAAATTTTGTGATAATATTTAAGGTATCAAAGTGCACTTTCTAAAGAGACTGATTATATTACCACATGAGAATTTACCAATTTTGCCAGGAAAGGTATTTTCACATACCTTCCAGGGTTCTTTTACATGCCATAATTGACATGGGACTGACAGCTTTACTTCCCTTCCAAAGGAATTTGTGCTACAGATTTGTATCACTCAAGAAAAATCCATCAACCCCTGCTGGGTTTAAACGGATAAGCATCAGATCCTGAGGTGAGCACTTTACCCCAAAACCACCGAGTTCTACTTGTGACAATAACTTAATTTATCATTTTAAGACCAAATATATTAATTATGTTTAGAATATATCATTTTGTAAATTATATGTATCCATCATTAAACATTTTTCAAATAGTTGAAGTTCAATTCGGCTTCATAAATATCTCATTTTGGTCTAATCAATTTTTCTTCAGATTGAAAAAGTGGACGTTGCACACTATTAAAAAAAAGGCTGTTCAAGTCTAAGAGTGTAAACATTATGAAGTAAAATCATGTGCAAAAATTAACACTTATCACCTTTCTAGATTGGATATTTTAGCCTATAATAAACAGTGATGTCTCCATTAACTCGTTTTCATTTGTGTTTTGTATTAAAAGGATATGAGGAAGGATATGAGGTCTCGTGGCCCACTGCGGTGCTCCAGGGTCAAGTGACCGGCAAAGTCATCTGTAACGAGGTTAGGGTCGCCACCTGGAAGTGAGGCGCATACTGGACAAACCTGGAAGAAAACCAAAGGTTAATTAGTGAATTCCACATAGACCTGAATAAAAAATATAAGCCTACAAAAAAATTAGCAAAATATAGTTTATAAAATTATTACTTAAGTCTAATTATTTAGTTTAATCTTTCAAGAAAAATTTATATTACTCTTTCCAATAGATAAACCAGAATTTAAACCACACCAAGGCAAAATTTTCTACTCTGTTGTATATTAGAAGACGACATATAAAGAAATAAATGGTACAGTGCACAACACATACTTTCTCCTCTCTCATCTTAATATAAAGACATTTTACAAAAAAACTTGTATGATTTGTATAACGATATCATACAGATTGTTGCTACTCCACGAACGAGCATAATTGAAATAATAAAGATTTGTCATAAGCCTTGAAAAAAAAAAGAGGAACATCTTTGTCCATAAGAGAGCATAACAATCCATTTCAATTGTCAAAGAACACCATAAAACTATTTATTTGCTTATAACTCATGAATTATTGGTTGAGAATTTTTATATTTTACTTGAAATAACAAACAATTCATGGATAAAAAAAGTTAATTAAAATTCTTAAAGCGAATTTGGTGAAAATTAATTTTTTTCTCTTTTTACTATTTATTAAACACTTATTTTAGCGTTAGATATATATAATTCCAAAAATCGCTTAAAAAAAAATATATGTAAACTTTAGCTACAAAGTTTTAGCCAAATTGGTAAAATAGTTTAGGCACTGGGCTGAGATACAGACCACACATAGCTGTCATTGCGAAAACAACTTTTTCGGTTTTGGGGAGTCATGAAATGTTGGCGTTTATCTCAAAATCTAGATTTACATTTTTTTTTTTTNTTTTTTTTACAATTCCAATACGTCTTTCTTTGAGGAGTTGAAAGAAAGTAAAAAAGGCAGTCAAATGAATAAAATTCAATAAACACCAGTGGAGGATAAGGCTTATCATAGTATTCAGATGCACCTGCAGAATTTCATATCGACATTAAAAAATACATCACATAATCAAGTAACTAATGAGGCACATTTACCAAATAAAGTTCAAATTGTCTATGTCACAGTTCATATTCTGTCCAGGTATGGTGCGGAAGGTATTTTTTTCCTTAATGATTTTCCACTCTCCCTCCACACAAATGAGGATGGGTTTACTTAAATATGGATAACCCGAACGGCACCAACATGTTGCACAAGGAAAAAAATTAGGGTTATTAACAACAATCTATAATTGCATGAGCTGCTAACTTTGAGGAAATGCATCTGCATTTGTGTAAAAAAAATATCAAATGTGGAAAACCACTATCAGTGCATCTGTCAATGGCAACCAAAACTACCTGACAGCAGGTGAAAATACCATAATTTCCCACAAACATTACCATTTTAAATATTTTAATGGAGAAACTTTGTATGCATGCTGCAAGTATGAGCATCATACTAAGGAAAAATTCAACACAAAAAATTGTTTTAAAGATGTGTTCTTACAACTTCAAAGGAAGTTTCCGAGTGCTCCGAGGTGACGTGTTCTTGCAATGTAGTCTCTGTGAAGCCCATCTTTCCACAGTACGGACAAGTGAAGGCTTGCGGCTGTTCCACTGTAAGTGCCTCCCCACCATAGTACAAATCTATGGATTCAAATTTGCATCAGGAGAATATATTATATATACAAGTTGAATTAAATTTTAACTATTTTAAAATGTTTTAGATCAAATAGTAATTTATATGTAATATATGTGTGTCTCTTGTATTAGGTACTTAATCTCATAAACATATTTTAAAGTATAATTTGACTTCAAAATGTATTCGAGAACTTAAGTTGTTTCTTGAATATACATTCTTTAAAAAATATCCATGTTTTTAATTTTTAAGTCTGATTAAATTTCCTGAAAGTCCAAGGGAAATTATTAATTAGTTCTAGAATTTTATCCCTAAACACTAAGGGCTGGTCAGGAGGAGCCTGAGCCAAACTTTGACAATCTTGCTTGTATTCAAGGTTTGTGAGATTAAAAAATAAGTTGCACTTCAATGAACATTGAAAGTATAATACACAAATTAAGAATGAAATAATTTGTTGTCCAACTCAAAAACCTAAAATGTAATTGCAGTCATATAGGCCTCTACACAGGAACCTACTCCACCCGGCTCTTTGATCTGGATGTAATTGTAGTCATATAGGCCTCTACAGAGGAACCTACTCCACCCGGCTCTTTTTGATCTGGATGTAATTGTAGTCATTTAGGCCTCTACAGAGGAACCTACTCCACCCGGCTCTCTTTGATCTGGATGGAATTGTAGTGATATAGGCCTCTACAGAGGAACCTACTCCACCCGGCTCTCTTTGATCTGGATGTCCGGTTTATCTGGACTGAAATTTCACATTAACTAATTTTTTGTGAGTTTTTTAATGGAACGAATAGTTGATTTTTTTTTAAAATGATTTTCAAATACATTAATTATGATAATAATACTGTAGTCACAGGGTGAAAATGGTACTGTACTGGACTTAGATTGTACTGAAATCAATGGTACAGGACTATTTAAGAGTAGAGTGAATGATGATTTGTAATAATATAAATTTTTATGATGCATTTTCCAATTATTTATATATTATTCATTTTTGGTCAATCTGGATGACACCCCCGGTCCCAGTTTTCCGGATAAACGAGGTTCCACTGGATTTTGCTTATTATGTGTTTGGGCCTTGTATATTGTTTAAGTGAATTTTGAAATTCATGTACTGTTTTGCATGTTAGTAGCAAAACATTGATTTTGGTGTTTCTACTTTGTGTGCCCACTTTTTTTTTACTGTTGTTTTGGCTGATTTCATTTTCATCTCTGTGTGTGAGCATTTGTAGATAAGTCTCGTCTCATGGTCGGATCAGAAACCATCAGCATTCGGCTGCATTTATCAGTTATCTGTCTTTAACAGTTTTGTGTTTTATACATGTTTCTTGTGTGAGTGTGTGTGTACTTATATCATCAAATAAAATATGTGTATGCACGTGTCCAAACTTTAATGCAGTCTACTTTATTACCAAAATGTGTTGCTTAGGCATTACAAATGTCTCCCACACATGAATCGTTAGAGTTTGTCTCAAAGTACTTATGTGCATTATTGTAGAGTAAGGCCCTATTAGACCGAACCCCGATAGTCCAAAGTCACAGATAATTTGAACGCAATCTTCTGAGAGGGTGGAGAAAAACAACAAAATTAACCCTAACAAAATAAGTTTTATAAATAGAAAAATTCAAAGTTAAGAGAATTGTAAGAAAATATAATAGATGGTAAATATTTTGATGTTGATGTCAACACAATGCGTTTTCCTTTAACTAAAAATAGCTGTAACTCAAAATTGGTGTAAAACTATAATTGGTACTCTTGTGTTCACATAGACCCTATAGTATTCTCCTGCTTAATCCAAAACTTTGCTAATCCGAACAAGCCTTGGTCACAATTAATTAAGATAAATGAAGTTCTGCTGTATTTTAAACATAATTATTTAAAGAAAACTAAGATTGTATTTTAAAATGAATGATTCCAAACTGATTTTCTCGATACTGTCAATTGCTGTGGCTTTGGAAGAATTATGGTAGATCTTGACATCACAGTTTTTGATAGCTCATTTCTTAGCTTTCATACACTAGGAAATGACAGTTCTGTGTATAAACGAAACGTCACAATTTATGCTTGAATAATTTTACAGTGTGACCACTAAAAAGTTATTTGTCTTTTCACTTTATTACCGACCAATTTTAAATGTACTATAAGTGACCTTTGGGAAGTGGTAATCAAGCACAAACCAAAATAAGTTTTAACTAATTAAACTTGATTTTTTTTCAACCACAGTACGGTCTGGTCAGAGTTCATGGCAACAAATTCAAAAGTCCAGGGTTTGATCCCTGACGCTTCCAGAATCTTTCTAGGAAGCAGTGGTTCTGGAACGATATCAAACTCAAGTCTCATGAGGACAAATTAGGAGCCACTTGAATAAAGAAATAACAGTACTGATCTATAAAACTGAGATTTATGGCCACAGTATTTGTTGTGCTTACCACATGAAGCCCTCTATTCACAAAATGTTGGAACCATCAATGATAACGATGGCGGGCGCTCAGTCGGTATATTTCAATCGCGAGCTCAAGCAACCCTTTTAATTAATTTTTTTTTTGTTACATACCAAAGTCTGATCGAGTTAGAATGCACTGCATTGGATGCTCGGTGGTGTGTCTGGTAGTAGTTGCTCCCGCTTCATAGCAAGTAGCACATAGATCATAGTCATAACAAATCAAGCACTTGTAGCGACGGCCACGGAAATTTCCTTTTAAACAAGAATCACAGCTGACACCTGAAAGAAAAATGTAAGAAATAAAATATATAAACATTTTTAATTTTTTTTAAACAAATATTTTCAAAAGACGAATAAAGAAAGGAATGTTGTATTACATACATACAATCATGATAGCAAAATTTTACTGAATCAATATACATCAAAACTTTTATTTTATGTAGTGACTGACAATATGTAAAATCTGGGAATTTGTGGCTGGTGAAAAAAATTACTGATAGCATTATGAATTATAACAATAAACCATTTTTAATTATTAGGGTCGTGCCTGATAAACTTTTTAAAATAGTACTTTCTTTAACACATGGAAGAATATTCTGTTAGACGAAGATGGTGAAATTGATTAGGAAATATGGGAACGGCAATATTTTGAGGCACAATTTTTGATATTAGGGTAAATGGGTCCAACTGCAGAACAAAGAACAAATTCAGAATTGGTTGGAAATGAGGGGAAAGGACGGAAATGACTGAAGAAGAGATTATAAAAGATGTAACAGCTGCTACAACCCCTATAGAAAGAGATGGTGAGGAAGAAGATATGAATTGTGCAAGAAAGACTCATAAGCTTTCTGAAGTTATCAAAGTGCGAGATAAGATTCTAAACTATCTAAACTCGATAAGACATGGAAATAATGCCTCAGTACTAGCATATAAGAAATGTAAAAGAAGTTGTGGTATGAAAACATGCCAAATCGCTCATTTCGACTCGACTCACCTAGTGTCATATGTATGCCTTTAAATCACACATTGATTTTTTTTTCTCTGTATGTATTGTGGAGAACAGAGAGACAGACAGACAGGTTGATAAATGAAATCCTAAGAAGAGTGGGTGAGAAGAGAACTATTTTGGATGCGATTCGTCGGTGCAAAGGAAACTAGATCAGACATATTCTTTGGAGGAACTGTCTTCTGCAAGACATGATAGTTATTAGGGAAAGAGGAACTAAGGGCGCATTGGCAGTCAAGTTCCTTAAGCAAAAGGAATAGACCTGTCATAAGACAGAACAACTAATAATAATTTTGTTTATTTAACGTGCAAATTCTGAACCGACTGATTATATTAGCACACGAGAATTATGAGTGAGTGTGAAAGGCAGGTACCAATTTTGCCAGGAAAGGTTTTTTTCACCTATATTATAGGGTTCTTTAATATGCCACAATCAACATGGCATTGACGGCTTTACTTCCCCTCCAAAGTAAGTTTAGCTATGGATTTTAATTGTTCAAGAAAAATTCACCGACCCCGGCTGGGTTTGAACCATAGTTAAAAAAAAGTATCTTGTCTTAATATTTAAACTAATTTTTAGAAAAAAAATTTGCTGGGGTTTGAGATGTAAAAGTTGTTGTCATGAAAATGTGTGTAGTGTGATTTTCCCTGTATCCTTCATATTCTACCAGGAACATTTTCATAAAGTATTTTATTCAAATTTGATAGAAAAATCTATTAAAATAAAGTAGTTAATTTGAGTTAGTCCCTAAACAAAGATTTGGATTTATTTTCAAAATGAATTTTTTTTATTCTCCCATGTTAAATTGCATGATTCAAGGTACTAAACTTTGGAAACTCAAATGAAATGTTCAGTATTGAAAAGTAAGAAAATGGCCAAAGAGGTCAGGTTGATCTAATAGGTCCAGTCAGAAAACTGCATGTACATACATTAATGTGCTAACAATATTCCTTAACTTTTAAAAGTGTCTGGTGGGCAATGTTAAAATATGGTGTTTGTGTGACCATGCGTTTCCCAAACTTCTGCCATCCCTCTTTGGGGCTGTGGTCTAACCAACGTACCACTTTTGGCTCTTCATTTATTTTAATGCTATGCATAAACAGGCGTTTCAAATTTCTTTATTTTTAGCACCATGACTTCAGGTGATATACACTTACACAAATTACACTAATGTGTTAGGGTTGAGAAAGGCTGAATTTAAATGCAGTGTAGCTTTATTAGAGTGTGGGGGAGCGGGGGAGAGATAGAGAGAGAGTGGGAAACCATTTAGGTAAAACCACCCTCAGTACACTCGACCGGACTCAAACCACAATCTTCCAGTCATCAGCAGACTAAGCTATTGTGAGAGTAGTACCACCAAAGTGACTGTTTGAAATGTTAACGTTTTAGTGTTAAGATAAATAAAATCATGACAGTGGAAAAGAAAGTCTTCAAAAACTCAATGGTATCACATCAAAATCATGGCTATTTGTTTTATACTTACCATTGTCAAGAGAAAAAAAACTGTTTACGAGTGATAAAACTGAGTGGTTTAAAACCCTACCCCCTTAAATCCTCAGTGTAGCCTTGAGGGTACATTCCATAGACAACAAAATCTCTGCCTAAGAGTGATCATAAGATAGTGAAACAAAATTATATACATTGTAGAGAAACATAATCGAAAAAAAATTATCACATTTAACTAAAAAGTATAACCAAGACCATATTGAAATGAGAGTAAAAAATTGTTCAAGTTTAAAGCTCTATGTATGCATATGCATATTTTATTGTTCTTTTGCCACTAGCTTGACACTATATTTTTTTTATCAGTTATGTTAGTTTCGAGATACTCGCCTGTATTTTACAACCGAGTTTATAAATTTAAACACTTTTCTGGGGTGTATTAGTTATGCGAATTTCCCAGCTTCCCATTTCCCAAAACCACATTTAAAAAAATATATATATATATGCTTATAACTTGGAAAATATTGGTTTATAAAACCATATTTCAGATACAAGTTTTGTATTCTTAATAGTACCTTTAATATTTGTAATATATAACTGCGCAAATATTATACAAATTTTAACTAAAATCATGTGAGCTGATTTTGATAAAATCAATTTTTTCTTTCTTCACCATTAAATAAACTATCTTTAACTTTAACGAAAGATTGATTACTAAAAGAAACGCTGAGAAACCCTTATCTTTAGGCTGATCAATAAAAATTTTTTGACTCTAAGTTGATGAAAGGACAGACAATATTAAGGCGAATGACCTTTTTCATTAGGCGTGGAAATGCAGTGCCATGGGAACAAACAGTTATCTTCAAGAATTTTTATTGGTTTGCAATTTTCTTTTTGGAAACAGTGAGTTTGTTCAAGAATAGAAGCATGTTGATTAAGGGATATTTTTTATATACACACCTTCGTTATTTTAACAGTGATCAAATCTCAATAAAATTGACATTTTTCAACAGAAAATTGCCAGCTTCATAACAAAAAAAGAAAAGAAAATGTAACAACAAACATTGATACATTATCTTAGAAGGAATGTTGAAAATATTAACATAAAAATTTCATTCATTCTCGAGAAAACTGATATTTCCAAACATATGATTTTTCCATAAGATCTGTCCGGTAGCTAGCGCCATCCATGGTTTTCGTGCTATAACTGTTCTTGTTGGCGCGGAAGAATACTTTGGTCGGTTGTGAAGCCATGCCACACCTTCCACCCTCCCACCCAACATTCCACAAAAATGTTTTAGATTTGCACTCGACAGGGCCAAGGGGCTTAAGATAATCCATTTTTTGGGTTCAAGAGTGTCAGGAAACGTCGACACCTAACCATCTCGAGTTTGATTTGTTTTTACAATCACAATAGAATACTTCTTCCCAAGAATACATGAGAAAGTATTAAAGCTAAGAAAAATTAGCTCAAGAGATGGTGAAAAATTTGTTTGGAAAAATATCACATGTACACTCCATTTATCCTCAAATGTAGCAGTCTTACCTTAATTGGCTAAACTATGGCCATATATAATATAAATCAAACTTATTCAGCATCAACAAATTTTTGATGAACTTATTTTTGAGGCCGCAATGTCAGCTTAGGAAAAACATGAGAATATGTGCTTGTAATGTACTGTATATTATTTGAATGAATCTTTAAATCCATTTAGGTAGTATTTTTTTCAATTTAAAAAATTATATAAGGTCAGGGTCATATTTACGTATAATGGGGCCTCAGGGTGGCATACAGTGTAGGGGCCCCCATAAACCTATGTAAATTATATCATAGCAATAGGCTTGCCAACCCTCCCGGAATCATGACTATTCTCCCCTCTACCGGGAATCCGTATCCAGGAGTTAGATATCGTCCGGATTTTACAAGAAATACCAAAAACCTTTTTGGAATGTTGCCTTTTGTATTTGGATATGTGAAATGATTTTTAAGGATCTGGTTTCAAAGATGTGACTGTTATATATATATATATATATA
>CABFVZ010001297.1:32004-62547 GCA_902151445.1 Timema monikensis
GGGGGGGGGAGTTGGTGCTAGGCTAAATGTTTACATGGTGTTAGATAGGGGGAGAGGGGGCCAAAAAATTGAGAAAAAAGCGTTACGTGGTTTATGGATGACCCTTTAGCTCAGTCGTTAGTGTGTGTGTCTACTAAACTAAGGGTCTCAAGTTTGATTCCTGGCATGGCTGAAAAATTCATCATTGATGAAATGTGGGTTTACCCTTTCACAGCAATGAATTAACATCCTGGGACTGGATTTTGTGACTATCCTAGTCTTAAATTAGATTATAAGGCATATGAAGCTATGGCAGACATATGAAGTTACGACAGGCCGATAGTGGAAAATATATAGCTTGAATAAAAAAATGACCCAGGCCACAAGTTGGAAACCATAATGGATATAAAGTAAAAGTAAATGGTGTTAGACAAGGTTATGTTATGTCTCCATGGTTGGTGAACATATAGACAATATGAATGTGAGAGTGCTCTTATATGCAGCAGATACCATATTAATGGCTGAGAATGAAAGTGACTAGCAAAATGCATTAAATTGTTTTAACGTATCAACAGGCAGAAACTAATATGATAGTTTTTGATAAGAAAAGATCAGGAAATGATTGTCAGCTTAGTATAGATGGAAAACTTTTAGAATAAGTGAATGATTTTGTCTCTCTGGGCAAAATGTTCTGTCAAAATGGAAGGAAGGATAGATGGTTAAATCAACAGACTGGTGAATGCACCTCTGAGAGTAGTTGGACTATTGCAAAGAAAGTAGTAGTATTGAAAGAGGCAAAGATGACACTATATAAAAGTGTATTAATGCAAACGTTATTTTATATATGCGAAGCATGGGTTTGTCAGGAAAACAAAAGAGCAAGGTGAATGTGGTTGAAATGAGACATATAAGAAATGTATGTGAGAAAACTCGAATGGACAGAGTCGGTAACAACTGAGTGCTGAAGAAGTGTTATTTGAAAGGGAATCCAATAGGTCACTGTGAAAGAAGCATCTTACGTTGGTTTGGGCGTGTTAAGAGGATGATTGTAGATTAAGTGACGAAGCAAATATATGTTGGTATAATGTATGGATCAAAAGGAAGGGGGAAACCATGTAAGACGTGGATAAATGTTGCAGATGAATGTGTGAAAAAGAAACACATTAAGAGTTTTAAGAATAAAAGCGCATTTATTATTCGGGAATGAATGTTCTTGAAACGAAGGGAGTATGCAAGGATAGGTAAGTTTGGAGAACGTTAGTATAGATGGATTAATCATGGAGCTGTTTTTTGAGCAATGCACACAGTTTCTCGCTTACCTCCTCAAGGGAACGACATGTTAAAAATGTATGTAGGCATGAATGTAGCCATGGGGGGCAGCTGCCCTCCCACTCCCTAAATTAAATTTTAAATAAATAAAAATATTTAATTAAATGTAGAAATAAAATGTACGCTGGAAAAGTTAAGTTTGGACTTATTTGGTTTTAGAACCTCTTAAATATGGCAAAATAAAGGAAAGGGCAGGTGTCCATTGTCTTACGCTTCTTTGACAACAAGAAAATGAAATTTCAGGAGGAATTTGTGGGTTTTGTGGAGCTCCTTGCCCTTGATGCTACCACGCTTGCAATAAACAGACGTGTTCCTGGAAGTAGAAGTACTTGACCTGAAGAAATGTATAGGCCAGATAGCCCAGGTTTATGGCAGGTCTTAGGTTGTGGCTGGAAAGGAAGGAATGTAAACAACTTTAAGAAAAGGGCATGAGAAAGCCATGTTTTTCTATTGTGCATCACACAAACTGAATCTTGTAGTAAACAACTTGAACATTGTACCAGAAATATGCAACACTATCACCACTATCAAGGTCATCATAACATTCTTCAGAGTCAGTGTTGAGAAGAAAATACGCCCCAAACATTCGACTCATCTCTGAGATGTGATGGTCCCAAAATTGCACAAGTATTACAGTTTTAAATTAGCATCGTTGAAGGGTTGGAGAGATCATTGCTAGAAGGAAATGGCAACACAAGAAAACAGGCATTCCAGCTACATTTTGCTACCACCAAAGCTCAATTCATTGTTGCTGTCGCTCTGCTCTGATAGCCAAGTATTCTGCCTCATTGGAACTTGTGGTAAATGTGCTACAGTCTAAAAGCCTGAACCTAGCAATATAATAAATCCTGCTGTAAGGTAAGCAATGATGACTCAAAAATATATAATGTAGGATATCAATTAAAAATTCCTGTAATTCCTATTTGTATTATATTTTGAAGAAGGTATATAAGCATACATATTCAAAACTTTATTTTCTTCTATAAAACTAAATGCACCAAACACAAAATAATATTGAAATGTATCTATAATACTTTTTTTAATATGTTAGTAAGCATTTGTTTTGAAAAAATTATAAATTAAAAACAACTTAAAATTCATAAATTGAATGATTTTAATCAAATTGTATTAATTTATTATTATTATTAAAGAACAGTACATATGGATTAAAATGATATAAAAATCAAAATAATCGCTTTATAAATAAGGTTTGGCGAATTTTCTTGCAAACCCTTACAAAACTGAGGTAATAGCTGTGGCATTCTTTGCACACAAAACCTAACAGGCCTCTGGCACTCTTCATGCGCAAATTCTGGAATAGATGTGGGACTAAAAGGGTTAAGGGTTGACAGTAAAGTTGCCCACACCTCTTTCCCTCAGAAAAAATCCTGCCGATGCTCATGTGAGTTGTGTTGTGGTGCATGTGTGTGCGTGTAGTTAGGGTCAAGTTTTCTAACTCATCAACCTTAAAAAAAATCCCTGCCACATTTGATTCATTTTTTCTCAAACTGTTATATCAATGTTTCCAATATTTTGCTTTTCAGATCTGGTGAAGAATTCTGATTTGATGTGGAGACAAAGTGTATGGAGTTCCACCATTGCTGCTTCGATTGCCGCAAACCACCTCAAAGATGGGGGTCTGATCTCTCTTCCTGGAGCAAAGCCTGCCCTGGGAGCTACCCCAGGCAAGTACATGTGCTCGATAGTTTAAATTTCTTAGGAAGGGCTTCTTATAAAATACAAATATATTTATTTGGGCTAAAATTGGTTACATTTTACTACAATATTTAGTAGTTTTATATTATAAGTCATTATCATCATCATAATCATCATGACCTGTTTACAGCCTGTAACAAGATCAGTTTAGTAAAATGTCTCCATCTACCTCTGTCCTTCCACCATTTTTCTCCTCTCATCTGCACATTTGTTGTTATATGCTCTTCCCATCATTTTCTTTGGAATCCTTTCATTTTGCATCCTCATTACTGGTCAATACCTTTTCTCTCTTGTTTTCTCTACTATTTCATGTACCCCTTGTAGCCCAAAACTTGCCCAAACATCTTCATTTTGAATCCTGTTCCTCCTCGTGACAGCTAACATATTCCTAAAAAACTTCATTCCCATCACCTCAACCTTCGTTGTCTATATTTCAGCTTATGTCCAAGTTTCTGCTACATGTCTAGCTATGGGTTCAAAATATGCCTTGTAGAGAACTTGCTTATACTTAAGGGGTAATATATTTTTTTTACCATGCTTCCAAGGTACTTTACTCTCTTTACTACTTTAAAATCTAATCCATATAGTGTTTTATATATATTACCATAAAAGCTGGAAACGTGACAATTGCCGAAAATCGACCACGTTAGAAACTAACATTCATTTCTGACATCCACCACTGTAGAGCAGTGAATTCTTGAAATCGCAATCATTTACCAGCAACACGTTTCCAGCTTTCACGATAAGATATATATCTTTTCTATGTCTCATTCTCTTGTCATCACTATTACATCACAGTTCCCCATGCTGAATTTCATCCCACACTCGTTCACTTACTCGTTCTATTCCTGTAGCTGTTCCTTTGCTTACTCCCCCTCCTCCCATCCCTTCGCCCCACCATTAAGTCATCCGCAAACATCATTTCTCTCATCTTATCCTTCCCTAGTTTCCTTATCACACTATGCATGTCCATCACCATTACAAGGAGTTGTAGTTATAGGTAATGAGAATATAGTTATCAGCACTGACAGTTGCAAATCACATGACTTGGTGTATGAAAATGTCAAATTAGATCTAGTAACTTTTCTAGCTGCTTGTCTGTAAGTTACATCATTATGAAGAGCTCTTAGATTATTAAAACTTTTATTATTCATATACTTTGTATAAAAATGTACACAAGAGTTTGCTAGCCACACTAATCTCGAATCAAGCTTAGATTCAATACATATATAGTTTTAAAACACATTATATTTATTTAAATAAAAATAAAGGGATCATTAATTTTTTTTTTTTTTTCAAACTTGTTTATTTGAAACAAAATAAAACAACTTTTAAAATCAAAATTATATTAATATTTTTACAATGAAAATAACTTATTATATAAACTGGACATTTCACAAATAACATCTTGATAAATAGAGGGAAGAGTAAATAATTAATCATCCATCAGCAAAACACACAAAACATCACACAAATAGACTTATGTGGGTAGTAGGTTTGAATTTACCGATTCCATAAAGCTTCCAAGTTCAAACTCAAGCTTCTATTAAGGGATCAAGCACTAAATCTTTCCCACAGACCCATGATAATCACTAATCAGTGAAGTTTGTGATTTAGGAATGATTGGGTATGGCATGGCCAAGGCAGCCATCCATCAGTTGACAAAGTCTCTTGCCGCTGACAACAGTGGACTGCCTCCAAACTGTTTGGCTGTGGCTATTCTGCCAATCACTCTTGACACGCCAATGAACCGCAAGTGGATGCCCAATGCCGACTATGCTACTTGGACACCCTTGGAATTTGTTGCCGAGTATGTATTATGATGGACCATTGGCTCTGTGTCACTTAGCAAATAGTTAATGGCCTTAGGATTCAATACATAGTGGAGGTTTTTCCTATTTTAAATATGAATTAGTTTTTCTCACTAGTATGCCTTCCGCTTTACTGAAAATCTATCAACTTTAGTAACAAAACATTAGGAATAGAATATTCAAATCCTCAAAACTTTGAGGGTATTCGATATTTTAAAAATAATTCTAAATCTTTAATAGGAATTTGTTTAAGAGTTGTATCTTGGTAGCTTAGCCCAAGATAATTATAAGACAAACATAATAATCATACCTCAGACCTTAATATCATCATCCTCATCATCACCTATTTCCAGCCTGTGGTTGGGCTCATTTAGTAAAATGTCTCCATCTTCCTTCGTCCTTCCACCATTCTTCCTCCTTTATTTGATTTCATTCTTCTCCTCTCACATGCACACTTAATGTAAACTGCTCCTCCCATTTCTTTCCTAGTCTCCCTTGCAGTCTTTTTTTCTACATCTCCAATATCCTTGGGATTCTTTTCCTTTCCATCCACATTACATCACAACCTTGCCTCCTCTACTATCTCATATATTTTCTGTATCCCAACTATTGCCTGGACAACTTTATTCATCTTGTTTTTTGCTGTAATCTTGTTAATGAACGCAATATTCAAATTTGGGACCTGTAGGGAGAAAGAGATTTCTAATTCGATAAAAAGTGGATTCAGTCCTTCTTTACATATGTTGGTATAATGTAGCATGATACATTAAATTTTAATCGTGATGCTTTTTTTTCATCAAAGATGGTGTTGTTGGTTGTGAAAAATTATTTTATTAATTCACAGGGGGGCGAAGGAAGGAAAGAAGAGTAGACTAATAATATTATCATAATATACTTATTATATGAACATGAATAATGGGTTTTAAGCCGCTTGAGTTGTATATTTATTTGACATTTCTTTCAGTTTGTTTCTGCGCTGGACCCGAGGGGAAGATCGGCCTGCTAGTGGCAGTCTGGTCAACTTGGTGACCAAGAACTACACCACAGAGCAAGTTCTTGTTTAAATATGCTGACCTAATAAAATGTTGCAACGATGAGGGGCCAAATATATAAAAGTTTGTCCAGCAAGAGAAATAACTTTGTCTATTTTTAGTGTTTCAAAATAACAGTGAATTAAGTTTGATGGCATTTATGTACTTCTACCCAATATCTGTGTGTGATGTGTAAATAGCACACACACACATGCCTATAACATATGGAAATTAAGTTATTATTTAGCACCGCGTCTTACTACCCGTTCGGGTTAGACGCTTTAAGTACTAATTATGCTAATGGATTGGGAATTGGGAAGGTTGAATTTGAGGAAGTGAACTCGCATTTTCGTGAAGGAAGAGTGGAAAACCATTTAGGAAAAACCACCCCCAGTTCACCCAACCAAGATTCGAACCTCAATCTCCCCGTCCTTGGCGGTCGAACTCAACACGACTAGCGCGTTAGCCATCTACGCCACCAAGGCGGGTGAAATAAAGTTGGTTACTGAAAACCCCAGGAGTATTTTTATCAGTTAAGGAATTTTAATGTGTGATACTTCATTAATTATATTTGGTTGTATAGATATCAGAGGTTAATTTTGCTGTTTGATTATCCCTTGAATCCCTCAAATACCATAGAATTTGGGCATCCCATCTCTATTCAAAATGTGTTTAAAATGATTATCAACATGTTTTGAAATACTTTATTAAATGATTGGATTCGGAAACTTAGGATTTGATCGGATACAATTAATTTAGCATGAGATTCAATTCGGTTTTTACTAGTTTATTTTAGGCATGAGATTTGATTCGAGTCGGCCAAGATTTAGATTTGATGCGAAATTGTAGGTTATGGATTTGCACAAGCCTATAAATACTACAATATTTTCATGTCTGTTTGATTTAAATAATCACAATATCTATTATTTACACTAATTACATGTAAGAGGGGGGAGAAAATACCAAAAGGGAAGCCAAGAAAGAGATGGGAGGAGCAGATAACAGAAAGTGTTCAAGTGAGAGAAGAGGAATAGTGGAAGGAGAGAGGAAGATGGAGGCATTTTACTAAACTGACCCATTCTCACAGGCTGGAAACGGTTTTTAATGTCCAAAATTAGAAAATTAGGCTTACATCCTAACTGTTTACAAACTCAATTTGTACACTAAATATATTCTTAGTTATTTTTTTTTACTGGAGTATTTGTTTGTTGCTATCCATGACAATCTCTGTGTAGATGTAGACCTGTGTATTGCTTTCCTAATTTTAGTACAGTCAAAATGCTGCTTTACAATTGTGACAATGTAAAATAAACTTTATTTTTAATATATGTTTGACATTACCAAACAAGGTTTTATAATTGTCTAATTGGGGCAGGGCCAACCAACTATTTTGCTCATTGTGCCAATGCTGATCATTTGGTTTATTTAATTTTAAATATCACAAAGATAATTATTTCATAATGATTTTTTTTTAACTTAATGTGCCTCATTTTTAGTTGGTTCAATATTGTAGGTTTGCTTGTATAAGTTTAAATTAGATCATTTGCTTTATTATTTGTGTTAATTTTGTGATGGTTTTAATACAGGAATTTTATTTTGAAATCTCTCCATAGAATATTGTGGCAAATATATTCATCTTAGAATAAAAACAGAAAATAATATTTCAGCAATCGGCATCAGCCCAACCCTAAAATAGATCTTAATTATCAAAACTTTGCTTTTGTAAGTGTGACACTGTTGATCAAATGAAAATACAAGTGCATACACTATTTTAATCAAGATAAATTCATGATGAAATATCTATGTTGGAATTATAAATAATTTTTTGATGAATACATAGTAAAAAAAATCATGGCACAGTTAAAGAAAGATATATGTGAAAATATTCTCGATGTGATGCTTGTAAAACCATTTAAGAAAATGTCATTTTATGTTCTGTATAGATTATGTTGTTGCTACATTACACGTATACTAAAACACTACAAAAAAGGGTAATTGTTGGCTCAAACTGTTAGCTTATATTATCTATGTTGTTTATTGTTGCTATGTTATTGTAATTTTAAACCAATTGAAGTTTTATTATCTTTTACATGTTTACAAATCTTTATAAACAGATATACGTCTTCCTTTGCATTTAAAGACATACAATGAGACTAATTAGTATTTCATATGTGATAAAGGTAATTATGTGACTTGATGACCTTGTATAGGGATAGAACTATACCCTGATTTTGGTAGGAAGAACAGTACCTGTTGGTTACTAAGGTTACTAAAACAATTTTAATATATTCATACATAGTGTCATGTTATCTGGAGCTGTCACTTTTAATAAATATTAGAGGTGTTGGAAGTCCACTTTTTCTATTTAAAGCATACTAAAATCGAACATCTGAACTATCATCAAAGTTAGAATATTTTTTGTTGTAATTTTATGCCTGAAAAAATATTTTTTTTATATAAATATAGCTTTACACACTAAAATTATTTGAAAAAGTTTTTTGTTATTTTATGATTAAAAAAATATTTTGGTTATTAATATATCCTTTATACACTAAAATTAGTTGAAAAATGTTTTAGTGCACAATTGTTTGTAATTTAGTTTTTATCATGATAAATTAAGTAATTATCTACTTAGAAATTCAATTCAGATTTTTTCCATATGAATATGGTTTTGTACTGTAGATGTAACAGCTTAAAAGGGCAATAATTGTCGAAGCTGATAGTTTTTCGGAGCCAAGTCGAAGTTTATAAGCTTCCCACACCCCTAATAGATATTATCAATACCTGTAAAATAACACAATATAATAAAATATTATTAATGTTGGCCACAAATATGTTTTAATTTTCTAAACTGTTTATCCTACCAAAATTAGAGTATGTAGGCACGTTTTTATATCATATTGTTCACAAGGTGTCTACAGTTCCAGAAATTATTTATAAAGAAAAAGAAGTATCGCTAGGTAATTGTTCCATCTTTAGTAATGTGTCATACATCACAGTACACCCCTCAAACACATACATGTACACAGACATCGGCTCCCCAAATATGTATACAACTATACAACTAGTTTAAAAATATATTTATATAGCACTGCACCTCACTACTCGTTTGGGTTAGATGCTTATGTAGTAATTACACTAATGGTTTTAGGAATTAGGAGGGTTATATTTAGTAGAAGTCTACCTGCATTTTCCTGGCCAGGCTTCCAGCTTGTGAACAACTATTTTTGACCCATTTGGATGTGTGTCAAACCCACACAAGTGTGCTATTTGTTCGCTGTATCATTTTATTTTCCTAAAAATATTTATACCAGTAGACGTGTTTAAGAAAATTATTTGTTTTCAAGGTAAAAATTTGTGTTTCCTATTCCTACAATTTAATAGCTATGTTGGTCAAATATTTTTTATGAAACGAAAGCTATTTTACAGTTAAAAAATCCCCCCTAGTTGGTTGATTTTCTTTAGAATCTCTTTGATTTATTGTTGGTAATTAGAAGATCTGGAATATTTTTTACATGCTTTATTTCTAGTTTTATAAAACTGTTGTGGTTTTTATTTTAAAGCGAATAGTACATTAGAGTTATATTTTTTAATTTTCAAATGGGTTTATTGATATTACTACTTAATAAAATGTTCCTTTTTTATATTCCTAAGTTTTTTGATGCAATAAAATATATTTTTTTTGTTGTGATTTGTTTTGTTTTTTAATATAATATTACCTATTTATGGCTTTTTAATTCAGAAGGGGAAAAGTTCTGATCCTGTTAGTATTGGCATATTAAAAGCCTAATAATTGTCATGAAAAGTTCAAGGCCCACTCTAAATTTACCCTAATTTGTGGCTAGGAGCTGTTCCAATAAAATGTAAACTTCTTTGAGTAATGGATCTCATGTGTCAGGAAAAAGTTACTCAATGGAACTTGCAGCCACATCAATAGTAGATGCAGGAGTATAATTCAACATGCATTTACATCGGTGCATATCATCTGTACTAAGATATACTTTTTTAACACCTTTCGCATACACAGAAAATAAATGTTTAGTAGCGGAAATTGATAAAATATATTTATTTTGTATATATGAAAGTTGATAGCAATGACTTCACATGGTATGTTTAGTTATTTTACAAGAGTTAAAATATTATTTAAACTATTTGTTTCCCTCCTCATATTTTGCATTTTTTAATAGTCTAGTATTGTTTAACTTTTTAATAGCATTTTTTTTAACAAAAGTAATTCTTTCTACGCATAGTTATGTACTAACTACTAATGAGTTGGGGATTAGGAAGGTTGAATTTAGAGGAAGTATACCCACATTGGTATGCAGGGAGAGTGAAAAAATTACCCTCAGTAGACTCGTGATTGATTCAAACCCCAATATCCCTACCACCGGCTTTGAACCATGCTTATACCGAAACGGGTACATGGCTCTTTTAATAGGGTTGTTTGTATCATTAATGACACCTATTCAAGGTACAGTTTTTGTTTATTCAAAATAGTTACCCATCATTCTTCCAAACACTCCTCGAATTACATGGTTTTACATCTTTACTAGGTTTTAGGTAATTTGACAATTTAATGATTATTAAAGTTTTTAATACTAAAAGATATTGCCCTATTTTTAGATAGATTTTAGATTTGATTTTATTTGCTTTGTTTATATGAAACAACTGTTTTACTGTAGAGTGGATTGTACATTTCAAGTTCACAAATAATATCGGTACTGGATTTTACATTATTAATGTAAATGCAGCTGAAGTTCCTATTACCAAAAAGTTGGACCTAAATTATAACCAATAACTGAAATTAAGTTATTTAAAAAAAACCAGAACTCTAAAAATAAATTGCTTAGTAACTGAAGTTGATATAGTATATTTAGGTTCATTAAGATTCTTATCGGTTCTAAAATTACTTTTTTTTTTAAATTGCATATTATGCCCTCTTTTTGCCTTAATCTTATTTTGAAATGCTCTTTTTATTTTGCCAGGAATGGTTTTTATCAAAGTCTGATATATTCAGTTGTTTTGGGTTTTTTTTACTTAAATAAATTTTAATTTGCTGTAAATTGTTTTTAATGTAATTTTTTATTTACTAATTCTATGATGGTAGTTTAGCTATTAAATTGTTTTTAAAATAAAGAACTGTTTTATTAACAGCACAGAACTGGTTAAATCTTAAAATTATGGTCTTTAAGGATCATTTTTTGTTATAAAAACACTTGTCAAATGTGATGAAGATAGTTAATGTTGTCTTTTTTATATATATTTAAATTTTATGCAAGGTAATTATATGTAAATTGAATAAGGATAGTTAAAAGTCCTTATAGAAACATCTTTCAAACCATGTTTCATTAAAATTTAAGTGTTTGTATTATCCATATACCATACCAAGTTGGGGTAAAGATGATTATGCAAGGGGTGAACACATTCAAATCCATACTAAGAGTACATTTTAAGGTCATTTTCACAAAATTGGCTAAATCTAGGCACTGGTTCTCACTATATAAAAAATGCTTTGTCCTTCAAATACATGGTGATCAATAAAATTAATATTTATAAAAAAATTCCTCTAACTTACTATTAAATTTATTAATTATGGTTATAGCTCCTCCATCCAGGGCCGCTTTATACATTAGGTCGACTAAACAAAGTACCAAGGGCCTACGAATCTTTTGTGGCCTAACAAAATCCCAAATTTAAAAAAAAACTGCAAATTTTAATACAAAATATTTATTTTGGATATTTGAGTGGCTAAAATAATCATTTAAAAAGTCGTCACATTTTTCAACAACCTCACTGATATAAGTAGAGAGAGACACTAGTTTAACAAGGTTATGTTATTATGCGTAGTTACATCGCACATATTGCAAACCATTGGCGGACCCGGGATATTGTGTCATCAGAGGTTCAGAGGCATTCACGTTGCATTAAAATTTGCAAACATTCTCAAGAGATATTGTTTTTTGTGTGTGCCCAACAATGAAATTAATATAGAAATAAGTAAAAATATCGGACACACACCGGAAAGAACCTACGGCCTATGAAGATCTTAAAATGGCCCTGGCTTTATCTTCATATATTTTGTAAATTGAAAAATGACACTTGTAAACAGGAATTGAACCCGGGACTTTTGGTTAAATATGCCAATGCTCTAGACACCGAGCTACCCAGGAGCCAGGACCATTCTTCTCTCATATTTTAAGGTAAGAGTCTGTGATGGTTAGAGCATTGGCATACTAGGCAAAAGGATTGGATTCGATTCTGGTGTCATTTTCCAATTTATAGAATAGTGATTTTTTTTTAATGTAGTTTGACCGTTTTTACCCTGTGTTCAAAATCTCATTCAATTAAAGTTATTCGATAAAATATTATTTTATAAATATACTATTGGGTAATTTTTTGGCACCATATCTTATTACCTGTTTGTGTTATATGCTGTTGCATACTTTAGATACTATGTACTTCAAACCCAATATTCCTATCCATATTTTAATATTTGCAATTAGAAGCTAATAAGTCACAAGATATGTGAATGAAATAGTGTATTGAAATTTCTCCGAACTACATTTACAGCAATATAAGTTTGTTAGGTGTGATTGTCATTGTGTTAATTTGTTCAAGTTGTAAACTATTTTTTGAATTATATTTTTTGTTGTGAAGCTATGTAAGCTAAATGTATATGCTACAAATGGACAAGACAATATTTATCCTGGGTAGCATCTTAAATCAGAGAATATATATTTTTGTGTTTATGTATAATGAAATATTAGTTTTATTTTCTCTTCAACAGTCCTACCACCTTTTACTCATTCACACAAAAATAGCATTCATGTTTGGACATTTTTAAACATCAAAAACTATCATATTATTAGAGTTGGCCATAAATAATGTTATTAAATAGTTTAGCCAATTACTTTTAAAAAACATGGTCCTAGGTTTTAACGCTATGTGGTATTTTCTAAAATAAAATAAAAAAATTCACTGTCTCTTACTATCCATTTGGTTTATACACTTATGTACTGATTATACTAATGGGTTAGGAATGAGGAAAAATAAATTTTGAGGAAGTGTATCCACATAAGTGTGGAGAGAGAGTTGGTAACCATTTAAGAAAAACCACTCCCAGTGCACCCAAATGAGATACAATCTCCCCGTCATCGGCAGTCTAATTTATTGTGAGAGTAGTCCCTTAGACTATGCGGTCACCGAAACGAGTTTCTTACTCTTAATGGAAACAATAGTGCTGGGTTTTGAAATCAAAATATATTTGTTCGCAAGAGAAATATTCCCCCCTCCCCCTCTTTTTTTTAACTGCATTTTACAAACTTTGGCAAGAGAAAGGGGGAGTACTTTGTTCCCATAGTTACATATGCAGCAGAAACATGGACATTGGATGCCAAGAGACTAGGGATTTAGGAACATGCTGTCACAAAGGAAAACAAGTTGAAGGGACAAGAATTGGGACACTGGGAATAGATGAGAGAGAGAGTAGAGGAAGCAAGGTTGAGATAGTATGAGGATGGAAAGAAGAATCTCAAAGAGAGTGATGTGTATTATGTAAGTAAAAGAAAGACTAAGAAAAAGATGGGAGGAACAGATAACAGCAAGTGTGTGAGTGAGAAGGTAAGAGGAAGATGGAGGTGTTTCGCTACACTGACCTGACCACAAGCTGAAAACGATTAAGTGGGCATCAGCTTATAGTGTTATGTGCTTACAAATGCTGTTCACTTTTTGGAAATGTGTTGCCAAGAATGAATTTTTACTCACAGGATAGAGTTGCCAAATCTCCTTAATTTGTGTTCTGTGTTTTAGCATCAATTATTATGATTGAAAGTAATGGGGAATTATTACATTTTTTACTCCACTATTGAGAAGTAGGTGTACTATAATATTCATGATAATAGTAAAATTTAAATTAAATAAAAATCAAATTTTAAATAATAGTAGGGACAAAGGAGTATATGAGATAGTAGAGGAAGCAATACTGAGATGGTATGGACATGTAATTAGAATGGAGAAGATGGTATAGAAAATTATGGTGATGGAAGTATATAGGAAAAAGATGGGAGGAGCAGATAACAGAAAATGTGTAAGAGAAAAATGGTTGATGGACAAAGGAAGATGGAGACATTTTACTAAATCGACCTGGCCCCAAGCTGGAAACAGTTGATAATGAGTAGGGACAAAACTTTTGGTTAATTTCAAAAGACAGTTCAATTAATGTTTTTTTAGTGAGCATTTTGTTGAAATATTAAGAGATATTATATAGTTGTTTAAGGAGCTTAGGCCATTTTTTAATAATAAAATACACTACATTTAAGTATGACCTTACACACTAAATTACATTCTATTTTATTTTGAAGTATTTAATGTGCATTTTCTGAACCAACTGATATATCAGCACACAAGAATTCCTATGAGCGTAAGCAAAAGGGCCTAAAAATGTTGTCAGGAAAGGTATTTTCCCATACATTCTAGGGTTATTTTACACGCCACAATCTAAATGGGATCGACGGCTTTACTTCCTCTTCGAAGGAAGTTGTTCTATGGATTTTTATCACTCAAGAAAAATCAGTCAACCCAAGCTGAGTTTGAATCCATGTAAATTTGGTGTTGAAGCAAGCACTTTACCCCAAGAACACCGAGGTCGATATTACATTCTAAATTATTGTATTTTTCTTATGAATTGTGTGTACTCTATGCTATGCACTACTTATCATTAGTTACACATTACGAACAAATATAGACCCAGCCTTACAATCAAAAGAGTTAAGTAATTAATGAAAAACTTGAACTTGTTTCTTACACCAAATTTCAATTCATGGTCTAGTGGAGGAGAATCACAATAGCATTTCTTATTCAAATGAGTGAAGTCTCTCTGTGCATGTGCATGTCCAAGTCATCCATCATAATGTTGCCACGACTCATGACAAAGAATAATATCTCATTAGATAAAAATATTGAAAACTATTGTTCTAAACTGAAAGGCTAATCTGGTTAAGGAGTTTTTAATATTCAAATTGGGTGAGATAAGTATAACAATTTTTGTAATGGGATTAAGAGGAAGAGATTCAAAATAAATTTTAATTGATAAAAATATTATACAAATATTCTAAAAAGACACAGCCATTAAAATTCACACACATGATCTACAATATTGTTCCCTATATTATAATGATATAAGTACTTGACCATTGATTAATAAAATAGATATTAACAAATATGTTCTCGTGCATATTCTTAACACAACTGTAACCCAATAAAGACAAAAGAAAAAGTGTTCTTGGTTTTACTTCTTCCGACTGCATTTGGTATTACTTCTACATATGTCTTATTTGTTATTAATTTAATGTCTTGTTTTTATGGACAAGAGATTATTAATGTGTAGAATCACTTTTTCATGTGTGTAGAAATAAAAATCAACCTAATATGAAATAAAACCAGTGCCTCAGACATGGTTGTTGGACGTGTGAAGCAACGTTCTCAACCATTGTTGAAGTGTAAATCAGTCTTAGCCTCATGCACTGTGTTTATTGTGCTTATAATTTGAGATCATAGTGATACACTGGTTGAGCATAAGTTATCGATTTCAGTTTACACTGATCAGGTAAACTAGTAAGGTCCGCTTCCACTTCTAGGAGAAATGAATTGGAGTGCTGCATCCAGCACTGCTTGCACCTAATCAAATCGAAGCGCAGTATTTAGACTTACATTTAAGTGACAAAGAAAGTTGAATTGCAGGGGGTTTAAATATGAAACCACAATAATATGTGGAATGTCCTCGAACTTAACCATAAATTATCAATGACGCAAGACTTAGTATTCCCGATATTTTTTTGCTTAGCTTCAATTAATCTAGGTTTGAGCTGGTTCATTTAAATAATGTGGAAACAATATGTTTTTGCTTGACTTGATTCAGTATGCTAAGGTGTGAGCGGTCCTATCCAGTTCAAATAATTCTTCAAGAGTATTTTAGTTTGTTCAAAGAATTCTTCAAGATCATCTTGGTTAAACATAAGGATTCCAGTTGCTATTGTCTTCGGGTTGAAGTCCGTTGGTGACCAGTAATATAATGTCTACAATCCACCAAATACCGACTCCGCCTAGTGTAAGAAGTTTCCCGACAGCAGTACCAGTTTGGCCTAAGCAGAATCTGTCCATACCCAAAAAACCTAATAGTATACTGTATATCAGTGTTGTTGCAAAGAAGTGTCCGCTATACCTGAAATGACAAAAAAAAAAAGTTTGGTTTAATGTGTGCATAAACTTGATTAATATTATTAGTATAGTCTAAAAAAAGAAAATGCTTCATCAAAAGAAAAGTTATTATGTTTCACAATGAGGAGACCCAATGGCTAAATGATTATCCTATCCAACCCAATGTGTGCTATCCCTCCAGCAATTAGAAAACATTTTAAATTACCCATTGGTTAATACATTTATTTTTTTTCTATTTTACTTCTCTAATCCATTTATAACTTTATATTTCTACTATATTATGATTACATTAAAAATATACCCACACCTCAAAAATAATGGATGAAGCCAATTTTAAAAAAAAAGCTTCTAAATTAGCATTCCTTAGCTATCATTTTAACTTTCTTCAAACTTGTATGAATTTGAACATAGCCCCAAATTGCATATGCATTAAATATGAAATGTCTGCCAACCATCCAAAAATAAGTGAACATTTCACTCTCCTTGACAAAGAAAGTTTATTAAAAAGTCTAGGAATGATATTTTAGTGAACTCAGAATCACTAACTCTGCTCTTTTTTAAATGATTACATTTTAACCTCAAGAAGATTTGAATTCTTCTTTCGTTTGTGAATAGTTTGCATCTAACGCTCTTGGTTATACCAGGCAGCCGAAGCCTCAATTAAAGCTAATCATAAGTTATTATTATTATTAGCACCGCGTCTTACTACCCGTTCGGGTTATACACACTTACGCTAATGTGTAATGGTAGGGTGATTGTGAGATGAAATGAAGGACCTACAGTTTTTAACGTGGAATCCGAACCACGGTGGAGACCTGGCATTCCTCACATTCACAAGATGTCTTGTCAGAGGTGAAGGAAGGGTTTGGTAATCAGATAAATCTTTGCCGGGACCGAGGATTGAACCCCGGCCGCCAGCATAGAAGTCTGACACCTTACCCCTAGACCACCAGGTCACCCGCTAATCATAAGTCAAATAACATTGTAGATTTACAGGGTTGCCACTATTTTCTTATATCCTCGCATATTACAACCTGTTCAGGCTTTAGGCATATGTTATAATCAGGCTCATAAGTTAGGGCTGAGGCAGGTAAAATTGAATATGAAATGTACCCACATTTGTGTGGAAGGAGAGTGGAAAACTATTTGTAAAAAACCACTACCCCCTCAGTGCACCTGACCAAGTTTAGAACCCTGATCTCCCTAGTCTGGTCTATAGCAAGAGTAGCCCCTAGGTTTCTTATTAGTATAAGGTTCCTCGTGTTTTCCAGAGGGACTTCCCATTTTTCCAGACTCTTTGTTGGGAAGCGAATATAAAAGTAACTATTGTGGGTCGTATAACTTGTATGTATAACAGGATTATTTGACCTTGATAGAGAAAATATATATGCAGTCATAATGGAGCTCGACATTTCAGGAAAAAAGGGAGTAGGACATGACGTGTTTGAATGAGAGTGTTTTAGTCATTAATTTTTTTTTTAAATAAGGCTTTATTACAATTTGGGTGAAGTGTCTTTTAAAAATTCACAAATAATCTAAAAACTTTTTTTTTTAATTCCCTGCATATTTTCTGTTTTTTGCAGATAGAAAATTCCCAGAATTGTCTCAGTTTATCTGGTATTTGGACAACCTGAACAAGGTTAGTTTTAATGTTGAACTAAGAATAGGTGCATTTTAAAACAAAGCATGCAAAAATGACCACACTAACCTGACACAAGGAAATCCACCGCGTCCAAATGATCGATTACCGTGGCATTCAATATCAGGAAGAACCGTGCAGTTCACCTTTGCTTTGTCAACATCTTCATAAAGATAGCCACCAAACTAACAACAAATATCCATACATATTTAAAACAATTTTTATAATGTTATAAATAATAAAGTTAATTTTAAGTGATGCCTTATTGGGTTTTATAATCAGTTTCCATGGGTTTTTTTAGGTAGTTAACAAAAACTTTCTGACCGAATGATTATATTAGCATATGAGAATTTTCTATGAGGGAAAACCAAAGGGCCTAACAATTTTGCCTGGAAAGATATTTTCATATATCTTAAAGGGTTCTTTTACATGCCCCAATCAACATGAGATTGATGACTTTAATTCACCTTCGAAGGAAGTTAAGCTATCTACTTATTTTCAATGCTCAAGAAAAATCCATCAAACCCGGCTGGGTTGACAAATCTAAAAAGAGAAAATTCTTTTTAAAGAAATGCACTGTTATGTTTAACATTTAAATTGAATAAGGAGCTTGAATTAACTCTAGGCTGAAGAAATTCTAATGAGAGTTAGCCTCAGTACTCTTAACGGTGAAAACATATTGGGCAGTATGCAAAAAAAGCTGAGTAAAATAGAAGGTGGAGTTGATTTTCTATCTACTTTGCAAAAAATCTAGTCCACTCCAATTTTTGTTTCGCTCAGCCACGTTCTTGCATATGGGCCGTTAAGGGGAGAAGGGTTTGAATTTAATTGCTATTCATAATCCAATTTAAATATGATACTATAAGTTACTTTATCATTTCTATCTAAATTATAAAAAAAAATCATGTCTATTTTTAAAATCTTCTTAGAAGAAACTTAGGAGTTATCAAAAGAAAGTTTGATTTAAAATTACAGTCCTTCGGCCCCTTGTTAACAACAAGAATTTTCGCTGGAATAGTAAATTTGTCAGCCCGTAGAAAATAAAGGGTTGCTTTGTCCATCAGGATGGCAGTCTAGTCGAGTCTGTGCTAGGGTGCATACGTAACCCCATGGCTTCTTTGGCACTGAATGACAGCTCACAGCTGATAGCTTTGAAAAGTTACCAGACCAAATTATGTATACCTACGCCGAACCATATGATCTGCAAAAACATGTGTTTAGCAGCTGTCACTTCTGACGGTCCAAATTTAGATATATACCTAAATGTTGACTGTCAGAAGTCAGTTGTGAGCTGTCAGTCAGCACCAAAGAAGCCATGGGGCTACTGTACCTACAATTTTTCAAGCTTGAATAATGAATATGTGTGAATAGTATTGAATTATGTTTGTATTTAATAAAAAGCAGCAAGGCCGTGACCAGTGGGGGATTTGGGGAGCTCGAACCCCCTCCAAAATTTTCTGAACTAAATATATATGGCTTTATTTATGGTTCAAACAATATCAAAATTAAGATACAAGTACAAATTAGGGGGCTTTGTTACCATTAAAACTCCTCAGATAGCTTCTAGAGGTGTTTAATATTTAGAATTTTTCCTAGCCTCTGGCTATGTTAAAATAAAATAACATTTCAAATAGCTTCCAGAATTGTTTATCATTTATAATTTTTTCTAGCTTCCTCCTGAAATTATTGGCTTGCTACGGCCTTGAAAAACAGCAATTACATTAAAGATATTGGGTGCATTCATTGCTGTAAGAAAAATTTAAACATGGTGCATTTAATAATCCATGGCGTACACCCGAAATCGAGCTATATCCAGCGCTGTTAGCAATATTAGTGCCAACATTTACTAATAGAGGGTGTCATGTGGTCAGTACAACAAACCCTCCTGTTGATAATCTCATTTTTCTAGACAGGAGCTGCTAATTATTTATTTATGAAACTCCTCATTTGTCCTCGCGAGGCTGAGTTTAACCTCGTTCCAGACCTACCGGTTCACAGAAAAATTCTGGAAGTGCCGGGGATCTAACTCGGTACTTCTGGATCTGTAGCATGGAACTCTGACCAGTAGACCACAGTACAGTCATGCATCTAATACACTGTTCAAAAAACTAAACTAAGACAAGCTAAGCACATTAATTTCTTAAGAGTGTCAAAAGAAACATTTGACAAGCTGTGAATTTTATACAAAAATTTAAAACATGAAAATACCAATATGAGAAAATGCATTTCTCCTGCTGAAAGTTGGCTGTGACACTGAGGCGAATAACTATTTCTTAGAATTGCTTGGAAATATTTATTTGTAATATAGAGAGCCCTGTAAAAATGGTGAGATGCGATAAAGAGAAAAGTGCTATAAAAAGAGAGAATCATGTACTTTTTTCTTTGATAGTTTTTAGATATTACTTACAATGTTTTTGAAAACCGAAATAAAACGAAACCGTCTTGTTACACAAAGATGAAATAATATCACTTTTACAACAACAAAAAATTAAATAAACAGGAAATTAAGAAGAAATTAAGCATAAATTTTGACCCTTCTGTGATTTGATTAGTATTTCTAGTGTAAGCTAACTTTAGGCTACAAAATTGTGAAATATGCATACAAACTTGACAAATAATTTTAAAGTAAATTTATTATTATTAATATTATTACTACCCGTTCGGGTTGTACGAACTTACGCTAATGTGTGAAGGTAGGGTGATTGTGAGATGAAATGGAGGACCTACAGTTTAACGTGGAATCCGAACCACGAAGGAGGCCTGGCATTCCCCACATTCACAAAGTGTGTAAATTAGGGTGTCCCAAAAAAACGGAATTAATTTATTTTTTTCGCATACCCTCTTATTTTTTTCCTTTTATGTCAAAACAATTGTAAATAAAGTTTCATGTAATTTGAACTACGGCAACCCGTGCCGACTTGCATATAAACGTGTCAGTCAGTACATGTATACTTGAGCAAGCGAACGCTGACGACACTTGTCTGTAGCGGAGCACCCAACAGCTGCAAATGGTAAAGATAAAACAAAAAAGATAAAGGAAGGTTTTGGAATGCTTCGTCAGTGAGATTGTGCAGCCCGTGAAACGTGTCAGTACCAGTTCACTCAGGACAGCGCACGTCTACGTGTCAATGTGCTTATAATTCCAAGTTGTTTAGTTAGTAAATGTTTGTATAGTTTTTAATAAGTGAACAGAACATGGCAGTGGAATTGCGTAGTTCTAAAAAAGTGATATTTTTAATAGGTAATATAAGACATCAAATAACGGGTTCAAAACTTCCGTCTAATGGACAAGTTCTCGCAGTTTTGTTTTACAATATTCGAGAAGTGAGTTTAAGTGTTAATGAAAGTGCAAATCTCGCTATTCGCGAATGTATTATATTTTGGGAAAAGGCACGCATACCTACCAAATCGTTGCCAAATTGTGTGAGGAAGCTTGTTAATATGTATCAAGTTTGGAGAGACTTACAAAAAAATGCAAAGAAATTACAAGACGTATTCAAGCGGCGACAACAAGAATTTGTAATTAATTTAGACAATTTGTTCGACATTGCACATGCTGATGCACTTCAATTAATGAAAATAGAGGAAGATAGGATGTTCTTGCAGCGCCAAAGAGAGCCGGGCCGTCCCGGTCACTTAGGTGGAGTGGATAAAAAACTGGCCAAAAGAGAGGAAAGGGCGCAACTGAGGGCTGTCAAAGAAGAAAATCGGCGAATAAAATATCTTTCCGATTCAACATCCTCGGCATCATACGAACCATTGCAAGAAGATTCCTCTTCGAATTCTAGTGAAAATATGGATTCAGAAGATTTCCCAACACTGATCGAAAGCTCAGAACCTGGGACAAGTAAATCAGTATTGAGGAAAGACTTTATTACTCCAAAGTTAGTTGCTGCATTAGACAGGTGTCAGTTAAGTATGCGAGATTCTGTGTTTATTCTTGAAGCTACTATTGATGCGTTTGGATTTAACATTGACGAATTTCCGATAAGTAAGTCTTCAATTCAACGAATCCGAACAGAAAAACGGAAGGAACGTGCGGAAAACATAAAAATTGATTTTCAAAACGAGGTACCGGATGTAGTGACCTTACATTGGGATGGCAAACTGTTGCCTGCTTTGAGTGCTCGAAAATCGAAAGAAGAACGCTTGCCTATAGTTATTTCATTTGGACTAAAAGAACAACTCATTGCTGTGCCGATACTGGATAATTCCTCAGGCAAAGAACAGGCGCAGGCTATTTGGAAGGCGATCTTAGATTGGAATCTCGAAAACAAGGTCCAAATTCTCTGTTGTGATACTACGGCTTCGAATACAGGTCGTTTTAATGGTGCTTGTACGCTCCTCGAGCAAAAATTTGATAGGGAAATGCTTTTTTTCGCTTGCCGCCATCATGTATACGAACTGGTGTTAAAGGCCGTATTCGAAGTGAAAATTAAACAAGTGGCAACAAGCCCCGATATTCCACTCTTTAAAAAGCTCAAAGAGAATTGGAAAAATATCGATACCACTAAAATACAGTGCTATAGAGAAACAGTGGAACTGTTCAGAACCGTACCCGAACTTGAAAATTTGCTGGACTTTTACCGAGATGAACTTAAAAATGTTATGGTCAGAGAGGACTATCGAGAATTGATCGAACTTTCTATGGTATTTTTAGGTGGAGATGCAGAAAAAAAAATTAAAATCAGACCTCCGGGTGCCATGCACCAAGCTAGATGGATGGCCCGAGCGATTTACTCCCTAAAACTATCGTTATTTAGTTCTCAGCTGAAATTAAACACCAAGGATAAGAAAGCACTGTTAGATGTCTGCTTGTTTATTGTAACAATCTATGTTAAACCATGGCTTCAATGCATTTTGGCAGTTAAAGCACCCTACAAAGATTTGTGCTTTTTGAAATCTTTGAAAGCTTACGAAAATGTGAATGAAAATATCTCGAAAGCTGCTTTACAGAAATTTCTCCAGCATTTATGGTATTTGACTGATGAAATAGCAGTATTAGCACTTTTTGATGATGATGTGGACGAAGAAACAAAATTAAAAATGGTGGCAAATTTACATAGAGAAAATTTCTCGACTCATGAGAAAAGATACATTCCATCGAAGGAAGAACTTTGTGGTTCATTGTATGGTGAGTTTGATACATTGATTTTGTAATTGTTTATTTAGTTATTTATTTATATCAGACAATTGTTACTTGTTATTTTTTTTTACAGAAAAAAGCATCGATGATTTCATATCAGTCAAAAGCCATTCATTGTTTTCTAGACTTAAAATTGATGATAGTTTTCTCAACGAGAGTCCCTCTTCATGGGAGAATAACGCTTCTTTTCTAGACGCAAAAAAGACTATATCAGTACTTAGAGCAGTGAACGATACAGCTGAAAGAGCGGTAAAACTAATGCAGGACTTTCATGGACTAATAACGGTTGAGGAGGAACAAAAACAATTTTTGTTTCGTTGCGTACAAGAACACACGAAGATATATCCTGACTGTAAAAAGCAAACATTGAAACGAAAATATGTTCAGTAATGCTTCTTTTACTGTAATATGTTAATAAATATCTGCTTTGATTAATATGGTGTCTTATGTACCAAAGAAACATACATTTTACCATCTTTCCATAGTATTCCCCGTACAAGATCTCACGTTCAAGTTTGAAGTAAAGTCGGCACGGGTTACCGTTATCTTATTGCAATAATATATTTTATTTAAGTTACTGAGGTGAAATAGAAAAAAAATAGAGGGTATGCGTATTCGACTTTGCAAAAAAAATTTTTTACCTTGTATCTTGGGACACCCTAGTGTAAATATATATAAGGTTTCAATAATAAATTTTAATCTTGTCTGCATTGTCTCAATAGGTAAATAATACTTTGAGTTAACATGTTATTTTGAATAAACATTAAATAACACCGAAAAGTGAGATTTAAAAAACAAAATTTAACTAAAAATAAAACAATTTTTACAGGGCTCTAGTAATACAATAATAAACACCAAAAATAATTGATCAAATGTGAAAATCTTTGTTAATAGTGATTAGTTTTTTTTTTTTGTACAGTCCCATTTCAAAGGCAAGACAAAGCACTTAAGAAAAATCACATTTTAGTATTCTTTAGTAATAATAATTCTCCAAACATTGTGTAAGGTAGACCCTGGACTAGTATAAGATTCAACACACAACTCATTGGATGCAGCAATGATACTAGTCAAGGCTTGTGAATGTTTGACCGCAGAATAAACTATATGGCAATTCTCTTGATTTGATGTTTGTGATGATAATGGACCTCCAACAGTTTGATTTCCACGTGGTGTATTATACTGTCACCATGAAACTTGAGAGTATTGTGGATAAATTTGACTATGTATTTTGATAGTGTGTCTTAATAAATTCTTAATCAATTCCATCACCTTGTATTGAAAGTTAAAAATATTTTCTACGATTGGAGATATGCCCTTGAAGAAAAAGACATTATTCTACTTTGGTCCTGTTCCAATTGAAGCGAGTCATAAATTTTTGTCTAATTCATTGGTAGGCTATAGTAGTTCTTTTGTTTTTTGACTGTTATTCATTATTTCTATAATTATTTTTTTCTCTCTTGTGTCTCGTTTCGGGTGTCGGCAATGGTACCATTATCGGAAATATTTGAAAAAAGTCGGTCGATGAGTTGCTATTTTTTGCTGAGATAGTAAGTAGTTCCTTATAAAACATGTAATATGTGCTCTTTCTTTGCTCCAGTTTAGTTTTTTGCGCCTCATTTAATTTTTGTGGCATTCCATACAGTTGTCCCTAATGTTATCCCATTCTTTCATTACCAATTTTCCTGAAATATATTTTTTATTTTATTTTTTTATTTCAAATAGGCCTACTTGGAAACAGGAAATACTTTCTTCAAACTTCATTCTACCCGCATTTATTAGCAACTCAAAGTTAATATTAAATTCTGCACTCATTTTTACAAAAGAAAAAAGAAACCTTAAAAACCTGAGGAAATACTACAATATTTTTCAAAGCCCAACTGTTGACTGTGAGTTTGCCGGCTCGTGGACATGTAGACGGCTTGAGACATATCTCATTGCAAACATGGTACACCACCTGTCATCTCTACAGTGGAAAGCCGGTGCTACAAACGCCATCGTATCCAGAGAATTTGCTGTGCCTGACAGACATGTATATAAAATAATGTAGTAGGCCCCCCATTATTAATATGGTAAGTTTGCCGGGACTGTGGAAAATGAAAATTCTTGTCATGAACAAGGAGCTTTAGAGAAACATAATTATTGTCAATATTTCAAAGTGGTGCCTTTACATTAAAACTTAAGTCACAAATAAATTGTTGAAAATTGTACCTTACCAAAAATTTGTCCTTGTTTGTATGAGTAACTGTTAAAATAATATTATGACTAGGTATTCTGTCTTACGGCAGGTCCATTCCTTTTGTCAGTGAACTTAAGACTGCCAATGCACCCTGTCCTCTACTTCCTCCTTCAGATTAAACTTACGCCGTCAGAAATAAAAACACCTATGAAATTTTATTAGCCTTGAAATACAGTGTATGACTACCTAAATCTAAAAAGATCCAAGGGTAGATTTTATAAACTTGCAGATAGTGTTAAATAAGTGAATAAGTTGACATTAGAAACTTTTCCATACCTTTAAGCAACCATAATTATTGGCTGCCTCTTTGGCAGACACATTTCTATTATGGTCAATTGGTTCCTCACATTCTAAGAATTCTATTGGTCTGTAAAGAAAGACATTGACACATGTAAGAGCATTTTATTAAAACTATACTTTGGTTATTAACAATATGGTTGTGTTACAGTCGTTAATGAAATAAATTTTTTCCAGAAAGTATCTATAATAGACCTACACGTATATGTCTACCGTTATTATATTATTATGCTTTATCTGGACGAACATATACGAAAATCTCAAGTCCCAGCTTTCAAGGCATGTTAATCAATATGGGCGAAAGGTCACCTAGGCAAATTAATCTTTTTTCTTATAGGCCCTATAACCGTAAAGTTTTTATCAAATTCGTTTTGTACTGATTGAGTTTCTGTAATTTTTCTATTTGCAAAAATGATGATATTGCAAATATCAATATTTTGTAAAAATATTTTTTAAAAAAAAACTAAAATTGGACATGATGTGTACCATCCCTCACTAGACCTAGATGAATAAATTACCATAAATTAAGAGGTTTTGTAATATAACTTACTTCAGTATTGTAATATAGGCCTATTTTGTGTGTGCTATACAAACACTAGAAAAAGTACATTAATCAAATTTGATGACAAGGATTTTACTGTTCCAATGTAAAGCCCTGACTACCGACTCTGTATTCCTAAGGTGTGTAGTGGTTCATAAGATGTCGACTCCACACAGACAAATTGCTCTATTTACAAAGTCCTGTTCCTTGAGTCCTTAGTCCTTACCACTATAAGTTGGATCAATTAACTAACTTTCTAAGGACTAGAATATATGAACAACTAAGGACTACCAATCACTGCAAAGTATGTGTGTGTGTGTGTGTGTCCGGACATTGAAATGAAAGCGGCAATAGCAGTGAAAGAATCTGTTTGGTACATGGAAATAAATACTAAATGAAATTATAATTTTACACACAAAGCTATTTCAGAGAAATTTTTCTGAAACTTCAGAAACCCCGGGAAATATCACTTCTCAGAAACAGTTTTATGAGCAATATCAAATTTTTAGAATGAGTGAAGTCACTTTGATTCTTAAAAGACTTTGCTCTACAGAACATGTCTGCTTGTGCCTTGCACCAGAACATTTTCTTCCAAAGAGTTCAAGTGGACATAATCTCAGACTTTCTTATTGGTTGGTACAGTCATGGGAAGGATACAAACTGTGTATAGACAAGATTTTAATTCCTAAGAACACTTAGACTATGCCATTGTGGAGATTATGGACTATGTAGATGACGCTTAAAGCCCCATCTACAGATTCTGTGTCTGTAAGGTGTAATACTCTGTGATAGATAGACGCCACACTAAATGATAGCTCTGTCTAAATAGTCCTTTAGTCCTTACCACTACAGCGAAGTTAACTGAAATTTAAATTTCTAAGCCCTAGTTGATACGGTCTGCTTAAGGACTACTGATCACAGCAAAGGGTACGCACATCGAAATCAAAGCACCAATAGCATTTTCATAGCAATTAGAAAAAACCAGCTCATGTTTTAAATCTATTATTTGTGATTGTACTTAACCTACTGTTCAAATGTACCTGGTCTATCCTTGATGTTTTATCAAAATATATTGTGTAGTTACACGTGTTTTAATAATAATTGTTCAGCTGGGAGATTGACTGCTTCACGGATGACATCTGCTTGCGCCTAGCTCTAGAAAATTTCTTCTCAAAGAGTGTAAATGAAGTTTCCAACTTTCTCATTGGTTGGCATAGTCACATGATTACAGATACGGACCGAGTAGATGCGATTTATATTTCTAAGAACCATTAAGAACTATAAGAATATGGAACTTAGGTAGTCTTTAGATGGGGCTTTATAGTTTTACATTTCTGTTTGAGTAAAAATATCAAATTTATTTGTTATTGTATTTATCTACTGAAATTCTTTTACTTAAAACTGTCCACATTTAACTTGGGTATTATTTTATAAACTAGGCTCAATGTTTACTGTTGTTCCTCAAATGTAAATACAATATAGGTACCTTTGCTTCAACCATAACCTCAACATTCATTCGATACTTACAAAAATTTACACTTTACTAATGGGCCATGAGGTAAATATTCATTTTCACTTGGAGATCCCTTAGCGTCACATAAATGAGCAAAATACAACAAAGCAAATGTTGATAAGTAACAGCCTTTAATTAAAAAGGCCATTACGATGTTACACAATTATAAATCTCTTGAATGAAGGAACAAGTAAATTTAGACCGTTGTTCGCGATATTGCCTAAGTTGTCTTCCTTGGAGAGTGGCATAAGATTAGACATTGGTTAAAATATTATATTGAACACTACAATAATGAAAGATAAATTTTAAAGAGCAGAATTTTATATATACTTTTGGAATTTTTAAATGTTTTCATTTTGTGTTTATTTAATAATTATTTTTAGAACTTTTCCCTTCTAGATTACAACTTACAAGATAAGACAACATAAACATGGACCGACCTTCTTGTTATTTGATCCATGGTTTTTGTCTATGTATTATGCATGGATCAAATAGGTACTCTCAAAGATAAAGATCATAAGAGAGTAGCTATATGTATTGAACATGGATGGTTTTCGGTGCTATAGGTTGTGGTGATTGGGCAAAGTACTAAATGGCATACCAAAGAAACGATGGCGCCAAATTTAAATATAGTGTAGGAATTATTTTACTACCTTAGAAAAACAATCTCAAATGTTGCCAGCCAGTATATAAAGGCCAGCCTCCTCACAAGTGATAGCTTGGTACAAAACAAATTTTATTAAACATTATTTGGGGGAAACCTAGCTTATTCTCTTTTGCACACCCGTCACCCATTGTAAAGTCGATGGTCTAGCTGAAAGTCAGCTTGACTTTTTTTTTTGTGACTTTTAACTTTCATACCGTTAACAGAACTTATCTTAAACTATGTAGCGATGTTGCTTATTTTATGGCAAGGCAATAAGTTTATAACCAATATAATACAACTTTTATTAAACAACACTAAACACTATTGTAAAATGAGATAGTAATTGCATAAATACACAACGAAAGCAAAAATGTTTTTAATTTGTCTTGTCTTCATATTGATATATTCTAGTAAGTTTTCAATGTCATGCAGTAGGCCGATCTCTACTAAGAGAACAAAGATAATTAGTTACTTATTAATTTCTAAGTACCGTACTAATGGTGAGGTTTTAAGTGGAACTCGAACGCACAAGAAGGGGAAAAATACAGGTGAGGGGGAATATGGTAGGGTGGATAGGAGTGTTTCTTTCTATCTCTTAAGTATGACGGTATAAGATATTCTCCGCTACTACCCCAGACACTTAATATGCGTACAGAAAGAAAGCAAGTTTCTGATTCCTGATTACCGGTGCTGACCTGTGTCAGCAATTAGAGTGTGCTTACAGATGGGACTATTCTAAGTGAAAATAGATGCTAGCTTGTCAGCGCTGTTAGCCGGCACCAACAAGTTTACCTGAATGAACATTTAAGTCCTTTTTAGTTGTCAGTGCCGATCAATGTGTTCAAAAGAAATGGTAGATATTTAAAGTTAAAATACGTGTGTGTTATCCAGATGCCCTATGTACGCATACTGTATATATATATAGATATATATGTGTCTACTATATATATTTACTATATATATATTATATAGATATATATGTGTCTACTATATATATTTACTATATATATAATAGACTATGTACTGTTAGTATGCATATATAATGTATTTTAACTGTTTATATATATTATATTCTGAAATTTGAAAAATGACACCTAAACACGGGAATCAAACCCGGGACCTTTGGCTTAGTACGCCAATGCTCTTACCGCTGAGCTATCCAGGAAACGTCCCGCACCATGGTCATTCTTCACTCATATTTTAAGGCAGAGTTTATGATGGACGTGTGGAAATCGTTGGCTACAAGTGTGTGATTTTATTAAGATCACGAGCTATCAGATAACACAGCCACCTTCGACTCTGTAGTTGGCTTATTGCTGCCACTTGTACAATTATTATAATTGTAAGGGATTGCATATTTAAGCATCAAATAGCCGAAGCTATTATTTATACTTTTAGTGAGGAATTCTCCATATAGATATTATATTCTGAAAATTAAAAAATGACACCTGGACATGGGAATTAAACCCGGGACCTTTGGCTTAGTATGGCAATGCTCTCCACTGAGCTATCCATATATATAATAAAAGTCGTTCAAGTGTAATTTAAAATTTGTGAAAATAAACTGTCTCCCCAGTCCCAGCCAACTCTTACGTCCCTGTGTACACCTACACACGCATGCAGCCTGCCTGCTTTCCTTCTGTACGCACCCTAACAAGTATTACTTATCCTATATATTATCAAAAGCTTTCACGCCACTCATATAATGGCCAACATCACCCTAATGTGTTTTTTGGAGCTGTCATCTGACGAATCGTACTCTAAGTTACTGGTCACACTATCAGATACTTTATCAATTATTTTTTCCAATTTCAAGTGTTCTTCTTCGATTTTATTTGTGCGTTTGCATCGCGCTAACCATTCCTCTTTCGTTATAAAATTAAATTTTTCCTCCTTTAGGCTTGTAACGGTGTATACATTGAATGTGACATTATTTTTAGAAATATAATCCTTTACCAGTATGGCAGTGCTCATATCAATTCTATGGGGCTGAGATTAGGATGGTATGGGGGTAGATGCAAAACAGAATGTCCATATTTTGCTAGTAGTGTATCTGTGGCTAATGGTATTGGGGAATAAATAGTGGATCTTTATTGAACAATAAAACAAACCTTAAGGGTTTTCTAGTAAATACTGTTTCACTCTTATTGTTATTGATATCCGTACCGTAATTGATAATATTCCCATATTGAGCTAGTGATCACCAAGTTTTCATATCGGTAGAAACACTGATCTTTCACATCGGGATCTATTAGTAAGGCTAAAGAGGCCAAATAACAGAAGGGGGAAAACAGAGGACGCGTGACCAAATAAAAGAAGGTGGAAAAAAGGAGGTATATATGTATATACTTTATTTCCCCCTTTTGTATACTATATATGTGTACATACATACATATATATATATATATATATATATATATATATATATATATATATATATATAT
>CABFVZ010001297.1:62726-92337 GCA_902151445.1 Timema monikensis
CTCTTTATCCACTCTTTCCATCAACACGCCCCTTGAGTTCAGTATTGTCCAAATGACTGAACTAGTAGTAGCACAAGTAGAGATGGTGGTTGGAGAGGTAGGTAGGGGAGAAAGTTCCTTTCAGTTGGTATCCAAACGTGTGGCCCTAATTAAGATACAGAGAAGGCTAATGGGCTAAGATAATCTGTTTTATTAATATTTGTGGGTATAAAATAGTGGTAGGTTTAAAAAATATATATTGTATTGATGTGTGCAATTTTATTGGCTAGGATAGTTCTATTTTAATTTGTGTTTGTGTCAAATATTTGGCTAGGGTATATGCTGATTTTTATTAATGTTCTGATGTGTAGAGAATTTGGCTCTTAATGAATGGAGGGCAGGTATATTTTGTAAAGATAGTAGTTTGATATTGGTTGGCATAGCTAAAGAGTTTTATAAAAAAAGGAAGCGGTCTTGGGGGAATTTCTACATCATGGATGGTTACACGGGGAGTGACGACGATATATTTTTCGGCAAAGAGATTCCAGTGCTAGAAATTCAAAAAGTACCGGAACTGGAAACCAAACGAAAAGAGGTTCTGGTTATGGTCCTGTCAGGGAAGGCGCATGACCTAAACACGGAGGCATCTCCCAAACAGGTTTCAAGTGAACCGGGAGTACCTGGGTAGTACTTGTATCAACTGACAGTTTTATTGAATGGAATACGCAACAGCACCGAGTCAATGATGGCCAAATTGGAAGCCAGCAACAAATCACTTAAGGCAAAAATGGAGGCCAACAACGAGGAATTGTATGCCAAAATAGACGCCAACAACGTGTCACTGAAGGCTGAAATAAATCGAACGTTACAGCCAGTTAGGGAACTCGATTTGAAGATAAAGGATCTAGTAATTTTAGTACAAGTGAATCATGATCAGATAAATTCTATCTGTAGGGAAATCCAAGATACGAAGATCCATTTGACTGAGTTGTTCCAATCAGATCATGAAGATTTGGATAAGAGGGTGTCTTATGTGAATGGCAAGCTTCCTGAACTCCGATGCACACACAACTATACTTATTTCACTTATATTCACGTATTTACCAAAACCAATGTTACATTTTGGAACACGTGCTTTTGGCGAGCCCGTGCCGATAAACAAGAAATAGCGCTCTAACTACAGTCCAAAATGACGGTATCGGAACACGTACTTCCGGCTTACAATGCACATACAAATATAGTTATTTCATTTGTTGCGCTCAATTGATAATATTCACATTTCCCCCCTTAACGCCCATCCCGTTTCGGGAATTCATTAATGGCCATTTCATGCCGATAAAGAACTAAAAAGCTCTCCCATAATCAACAAAAACATTCCTCACGTTTATAGAAACATGTGGTGCCCGATCCACACCGATTCGAAGTCACGTGGAGAGTCCCGTTCGACAATCGCATGAATATGACTTTGATTTTGTAATCATAGTCCATGCGGGTGTACGTGTGCTCTTTGCCTGGATTCTTTTTTTTATATAGTTTTATAGAAGCTTGATTGAGTCTGACAGGCAATATCCATCTTTTTATGACAAAAAATATCCTCTCTACAAAGACGAACCTAAGAAGACCCTAAAATGGACCCAAATTGCTCAAACTCTTATTGAAGTTACCCATAGGCGAATTGTGGGCATATATTTCAAAGCCAGTTTTTTTGGTGATAGGCGGTAAAATTTTAAAATTTAACTGTCTGTCTTGCTGCAACCAGAACTATTTATCTATCTATATGTCTATTTCAAGTTAATACATTGTAGACAGTCCATTTTGTATACCACAATACGTCTTAATATGACTACTACTCCCACTACTACTACTACTTCTATTGCGACAAGTTGTAGACGAGTCATCGTTATATTGAAAACAGTTCTAGCTAAATAGGAAGTTATATAAACAGTTTACTGTAACAGTCTGGTATATTTATTACTTTACGACTGCTTATGTTTTCTTAATTCCTTATAGTGGGAATTACATGCTACATGTCAATGTAGACAGTTCCTTTTGTAGTAAAGAACTACAATACGAAACGACAACCTACAAGTTACTGCTCCGATTCTCGACAAGTGGGCACGACTTTATCTAGACCTAAGCTAGGCTTATTTTAATCAGAACTCTTAAACCTAAGTTTTGTTTAATCAAAACTCCTTAGAATTCATCATCATTATCACCATGTGTTTCCAGCCTGTGGCTGGATAAGTTTAGTAAAATGTCTCCATATTCCCCTATTTTCCTACTTTGATTGCTTACAATCTTCTCCTCCCACTGGCACACTCCCATCCGTTTCTTGGCTTATTTTGTGCTCTTTTTCCAACATACTTTATCTCCATCATTCTATTTGGTATTATTTCCTTTTACATCCTCATTAAATGAGCATACCATCTCGGTCTTACTTCCTCTAATTTATCATGTAATCCCTGGAGCCCCATTCCTTCCCGAATTTCATTCATAATCCTGTATCTCCTCTTAACAACTAACATGCTCCTCACAAACCTCATTTCCATGGCCTCCACTTTTCTATTCTTCATTACATTAAATGTCCATGTTTTTCCTGCGTACTTATCTATGGGTACAATTTAGGCCAAATAATATAGCACTTCCTTATACTTCAATGGCACTTTTCATCTCCATAGGACTCTTACACACCTATAAAACCACTCCCCTTACTGCCTTCTTACTAGATCCTCTCTAATACCAAAATTCACCTCATTTACACTTCCAAGATCTTTTACATTCTGTAGCTATACTAGACCTTTGTAGAATAATTATGTATGGTTGTATTTGCAACACTGGTGCAGCAAGGATGTGTGTGTGTGTGTGGGTGGGAGGGGAGTAGCAAGCCGGTTCCATTGGTTTTTTTCCCGCGGGGAAATTTAGTGCAAATGCTTTAAAAGAAATACAATAATATTCTAAATAATTTAGAATTTATAAAATTGGCCATAACTCTGTTATTATTATGAATTTATTTATAAAATTATTTTATGAGCTAAAATCTGAAAATTCAAATAAGCAACTTAAGCCAACTCTTAACTCACTAAATCATTTTTGAACTAATTCACTTTAGGCTTATGTTAATTTTCCTTGGTTTCATAGAAAGTCCATTGAGAACTTCATCCTTCCCATATGGAAAAATCATATCTGGGGCAAATCGGGCATTTTTCCACATGGGTCTGTAAGAGACACCTCTGGATGCATGTACGTGAAGCCCACCCATTAAGTCTGTCTTCATTTGTAGAATTCTTCATGTATGATTTCAACAGCCTTCGGGACGAGAAAGGGGTAGATGCGTAGCGAGCTCTGGGGGGTTCAACTCTGAACTTCCACGTCCTGTTCCAGCATTCTGTTCATTTTTGCATCCAATCTTTCCTGGCTTCCCATACAACTCACTTCGCTGTTTTCTTCTTCTCCTTATCTTCTTACTCTCTTCATTCCTATTCTTAAAACTCCTTCTACTCTACTGCTTCCTTTACCCTGTTGTTCCATCAGGGTATCTCCTCCCACAAATCTCCTCTGCCGCTCTTACCAGTGTGTTCTTAAACCTTTCCCATTTAACCTCTACACTTTACATCTCATCCTTAGGTATCTCTCAAACACAGCTATCTTTCCTCTTCAATTTTTAGCATCCACATAAACTTTCTCCTAAATTCCCATCCTTTTATGACTGCCACCAACAACCTGTGATCACTATCCAAGGACACATTTGATATTACCTTGACGTTTAATATAATACCAAACTACCAGACTCATTAAACACAGTAAACATAGTAAGTCTTAATAAGTACATTTTTATTTAGGAACAGGATAGATACATTTGAAATATATGGAAAATAAACAAAAATTAAATTCTTCAAGTTTCCATGAAATTGTAACAAAGCTGTGATAGTACAAATTATAGTATTTTAAAATGCAAGCTGCTTTATTTAAAAATTAAAGAGAGTACATTTTACAGTAATAATACCTTGAAATTGCTATAGGAAATACAATTTTCTCTAATGACGTAAAATTGTATGAATTTGTTAAAGGAAGGTGTGATTTAGGCCAAATGCAATATGGCTTTCAGAGTGAAACAATTACAGCTTACACTTTTGCCACCAAACAAAGCGGTGGCGGCCACCTTTTCCAGGAAACCATCCCCTTACAGTAGATTTAATTCTGTTAAAAAAAAAACTCTTCGGTAGGAAATGTGATTAACGCAACATAACTTCTCAAAGGCATGCAAGGAGAAAAGTAAAGTCGAATTCTGTTATCCTTTACCATTTTTCATTTTATTTTGGTTCATTATTTTAAAGAATTGTGTGTCATGTTTCACATTTCTCTTGAATAGTTCTAAAAGGGTGTATTCCAGATCAAGGTATGGGGGAAATAAAGGTCTAATTTTGTTTAGTGGCAGTCACAGCCATATCTTATCTATTGGCTGGACTGTAAAGTGTGTTGTTCTCTTAATAGTAAAAATCATACAATGTTTGTTACTATCACTACCTTATATCCTACACCTTCTTCCTTAAATGCATTGCGTACACATGATATATTTTGAAATTAATAATATGTTTATTCCTACTTGAATAAAGGGATATGTTATTAAAATAAAAGTATCAATATTTTATTATTTAAAGTATTAAAAGAAAAGTATCGTTACTGTATATATGATCAAAGAAAAGTATTGATAACAGTAGGTATCAGTATCAAGGGGAAAAGAATAAGCAAGACACAGACATCTACTGGTGTCTACTGTTCCTTCAAAGTGTAAATTTTTGTTTTGCTTTTTTCTCTGATTAAGGTTGCACACGTTTTTATTGCACAACACATATAAGTTATATGTTTACTGAGTAGCTACCCAAAAATAGGTGATTACAAGTTAGCATATAATACACAAAACACAACTACTGTTTGGCACATGTTTCCAAGTATTTTATGTAAAGTTTGAGGGTATTTCAATTAAGAGTTCAATTCTTAAAATTAACAATTTTATCTTTAAACATACATTACCATAAAAAGTTATGACATCTGTACACAAATTGTGGACATTATGGTCTCTTAAATCATGAAATTGAAACATAACTCATCTTGTATGCATAAAAAATTAGATTATTAATATTTTATTGAGTGAAAATGGCTAGCTTTTACAAATAATACATGTTATTTTAAGCAATTAGTACTGGTACATAATCTTTCATAAGCTGTATTCAAATTAGTCACATATGCGCCTTTACCTTGACTTGTATTCTTTTGTTAGTTGTATCATTAAGGAAGTGGGCAGATTCAGAACAGTATTAATAATCCTTCCCTGCTGCTTAGGTTTAAGCTGTGTACTTGCTTGGTGACTAGCAACGCTTTAATAATTTATTTTTTCTCCACTATACTTACATTTACCATAAATTTGTAAAATGACATCTGGACACAAGAATTCAGCACGGGAATTTTGGCTCAGCGAGCCAATAATCTACCACCGAGTTATCCAGGAAGCATCCTGTACTCCGGGTCATTCTTCACTCATAGTAAAAGGCAGAGTCTGTGATGGACATGTGTCTACATTTGTAACCAAAAGATAATTTCCATCATCTAAGCTTCGCTAGTCATATACAATTAATTGCTTGTCCTTTACAATACTTTAAGTTTCCTGAAATCTTAATTTAAGCATAAATTGCTTTAAGCTGGTAACACAATTGTTTCATTGCAATTTAAGTATAAGTTATTAAAATCAATATATTTTAACTGCACATTTTTCGGTTTGAAAACACTTCATCATACTAGCCATTAGATGGTGTTAAACCTGGTTTCTAAGATCAATAATAAGAAGTAGCACTGCAATCATGTTAACTGTTAAAATAATATGATTCAGTCTACCATCAAAAAAGTGTGGCAAGTGTATGTTTGTCGAGGTGATGACGCAAGGATCCTTGAGATTATTTGAATAGTCCTAATCAATCAGTTATGTTAAAGGGCTGTAAATTGAAAAACTCTCTAATATTAATAAATAGAATAAACTGACTAAAGTCTGACAAATCATTAACAACTTTCATGATTAGCGATAAACGAAAGGATCTAACAATAAATCACCATGTGTGATGAATTAATGGCATTGGGAATAGTTATTATGTTAGGTATAAAGCAATGTATATGTACACATTTTAAGAAAATGGTATTTAAAGTGTTTTTGTTTCATTATTTTAGTTTCAAGATGTCCTTAAAAAGAATCTGTTATTTTTTTTATTGTAGATACTTTAAAAAAAGTAATTTGTTTTTATTTAGTAATATGTAAAATATTATATTATTTACATTTTAGAAACTATAATTGATTTTAGATGTATGTGAAGCTTTGCTAAATTCAATTTTGCGTAAGTGTTATCAATTTTAACTTCACTTACTATTAGCAACGAATCTTACTACCAGTTTGGGTTATACGCAAATTTCACTTAGAAAAAAATTATAATTTCAAGGGTACTCAAAAGATAATTTAAAAAATTAACAACTAAAATACTAATATTTCTTCAATTTTCAACAGTTTCAGTTTTTATTTACGATAACAATACCTTGCTCTTTTGACGAAAGTCAAAGCATATCTTTTAATTTGCTTTCAAATGCATTAGGCACCCCAAAAAATGGATGTAGCAAATTATATAACACTTTAAATGCGTGCAACCGTTAAGCACTATATTAACCCTATCATTATACTGTGAACACAAAAATAACTATAAATTGATTACAGTAGAACCACAAAAATAATATAGTTTAGTTATTTTAATCACAAAAATAGGGAAGTGGGATTAATATGTTTTATTACCAATAAAAGATTTTCAATGCTGACAATTTAAAAAAAAAGCGCACACTGAACGACTAAAGGAATAATATGGGATGTGGTAGTTATGAAATGCAACGAAATAACAAAGCAAGTGAAGGAATTTGGAAGCTTGGTCATAATAAGTGAAACCCGATAAAAAAGCAAAGCAACAAAATTGCTGTACATTACATATTAGTAATGTTCACTGCACAAATTACACAGTTGTGTTCTCTAACAATGAGCATAACATAAAAAGTATAAATTATGTTAAAGATGGATTGTAATGAATTAGATGTATACAAATATCTACCAAAGCTGAGAATAGATTTTTTAAATTTTAGTTTCAGTTTCAGAAATAATATTTATTGTATTCAATTCAGCTTCACATTGATTTTATGAAGGAAAATTAACTTAATAGATCCTGTCCGTAGATGTAGTTTTCCCTTAAATAAACAAATAAAAACTAGTTCACCAATTTGTATATATTCTATAGATATTTATGTTAATTAATAATTTTACATAATAAAAATATAAAAAGATAATGTATATGACAATATAATATCTAATGATATTCAAATCCAAAATAAAGACTGAATCACTTTTAAAATTAACAATAGTTGGTGGGGAAGGGTTTTATTAGTTTGTACTATAATAAAAACTTATAAAAAACAATAATTCATGAATGCAAAACTCACAGGGGTACCACTCACTGCAAGGATTAATTCATACATTTTATAGCCATTCATCTGATCAGGTACAATAGACTAGCTGAGGTTTTAACAACTACAGTAATTAAAATTTTTTTTTAAATGCTATTCTATATTTTAGCGTAGTACAGTGGTTTCCAAATTTTGCTGAGCTTGATCCCAATTTTTGTCTCTGCGATCATCGCAACCCCTTGTAACTCACAAGCATTCAAATTCTAGTTTAAAAAAATTACCGTAACTTACTACCCATCCAAACTATTTGTATTATTTACATTAGTTGGGTAGTTAAAATTTATAGAGAAAATATACCCTTAACTTATCTACTTGGAGGGACGGGGGTAAACCATTTAGACAAAATCTCCTTCACAACATCCCACCGGAATTCAAATCCTAAACTCTCAGTCACCAACAAGCCAAACCAAACGAGAGTGTCGTTAAATCCATTGGCCCACAGCTACATTTTTAGTTATTATAAATTGCTTGTAATGTGATTATACTAGATATACTAATGTGACTAAGGTGTTGCAAAAGGAAATCAAGGAGTCCTACGGGTATTCTGGAAGCTAAGCTAACACGAGAATGCTACAGTAAACTAGGTAGGAACACAAGTATCAAAGATGGATGACCAAAAGGAAACTAAATAGTAACCTAACAATTTGTATAATTTTAACAGCTTAAATTAAGTCATAATCTCAAAAAGCATTGCAACCCCACTCAAAACATGCTGCTACCCCTATGTTGGAAACCACTGGTGTAGCAGGAAGTCAAACCTACTAATAGAATTCTGTTAGGAATAAGAGTTTAGAACGTACAAACATATTTTTTTACATTTAAACTAAAGGCTTTGGGTGTGAGTTGCATCGAAAAAATAGTCACTTTCGACATTTTGGCTGTAATTACAAAAGCTATCATCTTAGATGAGTGAGAAAAAAGCTGTGCAAACAAGAACAAGTAAACTTATAGACTTGATTGGAAATTCCCCCCAACACCATCAGAGATAATCTTTCTTATGATTGGTTGGTATTGACCCCTCATCAATAATCAATACTGGTTATTCTTTTTAATCCCATATAATGATGTGTTACTATGACTTTGCATCAATATTATCAATCAAGTCTATATATTGACCTCAAATTCTTGTCCACACAACTTTTTTCATCACTCAGTCTAGATGATGCCAATTAAACTACAATCAAAACGTTCAGTTGTTAATATTTCTTCAACATGACTCACCCCCCAGAACGTTAGTTTTAATTCAAACACTGATTGCGAAAGCCTCAAAACATATTTTTTGCAGCCTTTAATGTCAAGCACACCCTTATTAGAGATATGTTATAGGTATTGATACTAATTTATTAAAGTTGACAGCTGCTGATCATAATACTTCATTTATGAATGGCTGAAAGTAGCTTGAATAGCTGTTTTAACTATCACATGCTATCCTTCATACTAAAATCCTACCATACAACTAATTCTATTCCTTTATCCTTGTACCATTATCCATTCCTTTGTCTAGTTTGACCAGACAGACTAAAAAAGACCCAACCATAGTGTCCACATAACATTGGACATGTAAAAACAGCTTTATATTTAAAGTTTAAACTATACATATAATAATCACAATAATAAACACAAATCATTGTGCGGAGATCAAATAGAGCAATATTCTTTATAAGGTATTTATGCCACTTGTCTTGTTTCAAGTGCTGAACAAGTCTGATCAATCTTCTTCCTGAAAAGAGACAAGAACAATTAGGCCTAATTATTTCTTTTTTTTAACCTTATTTTTCTATTAATTTGGGCTAGCCACATCTTTACTTACATAAATGGGGTAGATATGAGGGCGGTAGAATTTAGATTATTTATATTTGGTACTTAACGTAAACTTTCTAAACTGTATTATCAGCACACAAGAATGTCTATGTGCAAAAGCTAAAGGGCATACAAATTTTTCTGGTAAAGGTATTTTCATATACCTTCCATGGTTCTTTAACATGCTTTAAAACTTTAAAATCAACATGGGACTGAGGGCCTTACTTTCCCTCTGAAAGAAAATGTGCTACAAATTTTTATCGCCAAGAAAAATATGTCAACCCCAGCGGGGTTTTAACCCAAAAACATCGGGTCATGAGGTGAGCATTTTACTCCAAAACTACTGAGGTTGATGTACACACATTTGTGTGGAAAGAGAATTTGAAACCATTAAGAAAAACCCCCCTCAGTAAAAATGGCTGGGATTCAAACACCAACCTCATCATCAACAAACCAGGATGCCTAATGTTTGATTCTCGTACCCAATGATGAGTCTATTTGCAATATTCATAAAGTATTTATTCCTCACATATTTTATCAATTCTGAAGCAGGAACTATTAAATTATTACATAGCAGTACTGCCTACAATATTAAACTAATTACTTTTATTAACATCAATAGACATAATTCTATGAATTATAAAGTAAAGGCTATTGCTAAGGTTAATTATTATAAGTAATATGCGTAAGTAACACAACACAATAGACAATAAAATTGTGATGGTTGAATGACCTTAAGGTCTTCAATTCATCAAAAGTTGGAAGTTTAAATTTAAAACATGTACAGTACAACAAAGTGGGCTTGGTGATGTTGCCTTAAAGAAATGTACAAGAACCATTTTTTTCAATTCAAGACAAGCTCAAGATGGGAATATAAAAAAGTATCATGGCACTAGAATGAGACGAAAAAACGTCCTTTGAAAGTACAAAAATGTAAATTATGTTTATAAAGGTAAATATATAGTTTATAGAGTTCCTTTTTGATAATTGAGCTGGCGCTTGCGTTAGATTGTCTTATAGTTCATTCAAACACTATAGATATAACTCATACACATTTTAAATGCTATTAATAAAATAGTGATAGTGAGTTACAATGAACACCTTTTATAATTTAATTTTGTTGTGTAGCAGCTTATATAGTCAAAGTTTGATATAGAGAAACAATATTTATAACCAAAACATTTCTTAATAAAGGCTGTTTTTTTGGGAGGTAAATGGGTCCTATTTTTGGGTTATTACGGTATTATTGGAAATCATAAATGCCTGGTTCGGCTTTTTAATTTGTAAAGGCCATTGTTATTTTTTTTACCTTCTCGAATTTTCAAGATTTGTTTTTTAACTTTAAAAGACGAGAGCAAGATTTTATTTCTTGAATTTTTTAGATATTTTTGAGTCTCGCATGTTTCTATAATATACAATAGGGCCTCGTGTTGGCTACAAATATCACTATGTACCATAATAGCCACCATAGCCTTTAGAATGTTTTTTAAGCCTTATAACCTCTGACGCAACACTAAGAGAATGTATAGTCGTTCACCTACTCTAATATGTATTGATTTTTTTTCCCCAGTATGTACTAAACAATTATTTAAAGATCTGCCAATGTCTGTCCCACTGGCGTCTGTATCCAAGATAAGCTCAGTGTACATCCTTGGATAGGCAGGAATTGGAGCAGATGTGAGACGTTGTTTCAGCTGTTTAAAGGCACACACTGTTCACTCCATCTAAACCTCTCTCCTTTTTGTGTGAGCTGATACAGGGGTGCTGTGATGTTTGAAAATACCTGTACATAACGTCTGTAATATGAAGATAGCCCCAGAAATGCCCTGAGTTCAGTGATATCACTAGGTATGGGGTAGTCCACCACTGCACAAACATTTTCCGGATCAGTGGCCACACCTTCCTTTGAAATAACGTGTCTCAGAAACTTCACAGTTGTTCCAAGTAGATTACATTTCAATGGTTTCATTTTTAGGCCAACTTCCTGTAATCTCTTGAACACCTCACGTAGTCTACTGATGTGTTCCTCAAAAGTTCTCCCAACCACGATTACATCATTCAGGTACACCAATGCCGTATCCCACTGGAGGACAGATAGAACTAGATCTATCAATCTTCTGTACATGCTTGGGCCATTACAAACTCCAAAGGGAAGCACCTTGAACTCCCACAGCCCATCTGTTGTAAATGCGGTCTTCTCATGATCCTGAGGAGCAACCTCAAGCTGCCAGTAGCCACTCACCATATCAACTGTGGAAAATAGCCTCATATCTCCTAAAGAGTCCAGTAGATCGTCTATACGAGGGAGGGGATACACATCCTTCTTTGTAATATTGTTCAGCTGCCGATAATCCATACAAAACCTATTTTCGCCATTTTTCTTCATCACCATAACAACAAGTGAGCTCCATGGGGAGGTTGAGGTTTGAATGACGCCATTTTCACTCATCTCTTTCACAACACTTCTCATTTCCTCCATATGGTGGAATGGTACTTTATTCGGTGGTTGACGGATGGGTGTACTTCCACCTGTATCAATTTGTGATAAGCCAGATAAGTGCGACCAAGGTCATTTGGTCTCCAAGAACACACATCTAGAAAATCGTTCAACATGGCTTCTGCTATGGAACGTTGGGTAGGTGATTACTTGGCTGAGTCTAAATCAAATAAACTAGATGCCTTCTCGCTCCGGGTAGTTTTATCTCCAGGCATCAGTAAACCAATATTTGTCCCCCTATTTAAGTCACAGGTTGTGGATGTGGATTTAGCAATCTCACTGGAATAGCCTTGTCCTTGGGAGATACTAAAACGTGGACCAGGAAAACTCCATGCTTCTCAGAAAGGTGACTGTTTCTAACACTGTCATCCCCATGTCCGCACTGAATGCTGCTTGGAGCACCAGCTCATGTCTACTTGGTATCACAATTGTTTCTTTCAAAGTCATCTGGCACACTCCGGGCTGTGGTTCCCTTAGTGTTTTATTTAGGGGTACTTCCCCTTCATCTACATGCATCATTCATTTTGAAAGCAAAACATCACATTTGTTTCTGTATAAGAAGTCAGTGCCTATAAGGCACATCTGTGTCAGTCCCTTTGCAGCAATAATTTCCTGTGTTACAAAATAGCTTCCTATTCTAACGGGTACACTCACTGTACAAGGCACTGTCATATGATCACCAGTTGCATTTATAACTGAGCTGTTTGTTGGCTTAAGTTTGCCATTTGACGTTTGTCGCCAAACTTTCTCATATATGAGGGAAACAGCCGCTCCAGTGTCTATCAGTGAATCTATGGGCTCGTCCCACAATTTTCCTTCCACGGATACAGCCGAGTATGGTTCCACACTTCCTACTACAATGTGGTACTGTTTTGAATCGGAATTTATTGCCGGTGTGGTTTCAGACACACCCACACGCACTAGTTTTTTTTGTTTCTTGTCTTTAATACACTTTTCCCGAACATGTCCCAGTTTAATTCATTGGTAGCACTTTATTTTTTGTCTACGTTGCTTCATTTTTTGAATGGTACCTGCAACACTTTTCAAAGATTCACAAACATCGTGGACAACATCACCATGTTCATCATTTGTTCTGTTTTGTGATGCTCGTGAGTTACAAAGCAAGCGTCACTTGTCTTTATCGGCTGCAATAATTCATCATCTGCGGATACTTGACACATGCGATGGCTGCCTCCACTTAACCTATAGCTTCCAACGCAAGAGCCAAACTCACGGCAGAGTCAAGCGTCTTAGGCCATTCCTGCCAGGCACAAAGTCTTATATCACTCCTGAGAGCTGCCAAGAACCGGTGCCGCAATAATTCGTCCCTAGCTTTGCTTTTTTCAGTCGGGTACACACGAGTTGTGTGGACTCTTAAGCTTGTAGCAAGCTCCAGTAGTGATACATCAATCCGCCTAGTTCGATTTTGGAACTGAAATTTATCAAGTTCTGTTCTTTCCCGTGGATTAAATTTGTCCCCCAACCGCTCCACTAATGTTGCTCATATTTTTCTCTCCCTATCTGGCAGGTACTTGTACACACTCAAAGCTACCCCTGAGAGGAACATACCCATGAACAAACATTTTTTTTTCATCACTCCAACCATTGATTTCTGTCACCAGTGGAACTGAAATAGCCACTCACACCAATCACCAGAACCTGTGTATACGGTTGGTTTTGCACACATTCCTGCCATTTTAATTCAAATTCACAATAACTGCCACCAATTGTAGAGTGTTTTACTATTTACAAATTTTATATATATTTATACTTAAGAGTACAAACATTGGTACAACTAGTATACATCAATATATACACGTACGGAAGTTGATTACCGTGTCCTCGACTCAACATTAACAAGACCAGTCCCCCACGCACTCACAAGAAGACTACTTTACTACCTGGCTATTTGCACATGTGTGCCCCCGCCCCCTCTTTACACATTCCAGTTACAAAGGTGGGTAAGCTCGAAAAATGGTCACTACAGCTATCCGTTACAAAGGGAAGTTTGATAGAGAAAACAGATTTTTGTAGTGTTTTAAAGTTTAAAGAGGCCCTTAAAAATTGCACTCGTCGAAGACCCCTGAATTCTCTAGACTTGGTCGCAGAAGTTGAGTGACTTTGAGCTACCCAAATAAATAACGTGGCTTGATGTTCTGACAGCCTGAACGCAAGTATGGTGTTCCAGTAGTATATTAATCTTACTGGATTTTGAAGTTTACAACTGTTACCATTTTGGACAACTAGTAGGCCTACAGTGTTTTTTTTTACAAATTTAAACAAATGATTTACACTTTTTTTTTTAACAATTCAAGTTGTATTAAACTAGTGGGTAAAGTTTTATTATTTACTAAGCAATGCAGATGATACCTTATTAATAGCCGAGAATGAAAGTGACTTGCAGAATGCATTAACTCGTTTGAATATGGTTACAGGCATAATGGATCTTTGTATAAATGTCTCCAAAAGTGAAGTGATAGTTTTTGATAAGGATGGACAAGAAAATGATTGTCACCTTAATATAAATGGAAAACTGTTAGAAAAATGGGAATGATTAGGTGTATCTGGGCAGAATGTTTTATAAAAATGGAAGGATAGATAGATGTCGAGTAGTTTGATGTATGTGGGACTATTGAAAAGAATGTAGTAGTATTGAAAGAGGTAAAGATGGCTGAATATAAAAGTGTGTTAATACCAACATTGTTTTATGGATGTGAAGTGTGGGTTTGACAGGAGAAACACAAGCACATGGTAAATGTGGATGAATTGTGAGATATAAGAAATGTGTGTGGAAAAACTTGTCTGATATTAGTCAGTATTGAATGGGTGCTGAAGAGGTGTAGTTTGAGAAGGAATCCAATAGGTCAATGTGAAAGCAGCGTTTTCCATTGGTTTGGGCATGTTGAAAGAATGGGTGTGGATCAAGTGAGGAAGCAAATATATTAAGGTAGAGTGTGTGTGTATCAAAAGGAAGGGGTAAATCATGTAAGCCATAGTTAAATGATGTAGACAAGTGTGTGAAAAAGAGAAACATTAAGCGTTTTAAGAATAAAATAACATATATGACACAGTGTATGGATGTTGTTAAAAGCAAAGGGAGTATACAAGGATAGGGAAGTGTGGAAAAGATTAGTGAGGATAGATTAAGTACATAGTAGTTGTTTTTTAAAGTTATGTGCACAGTTTCTTACCTGCCCTGTGAGGTAACAGCTTGACTAGGTATGTTACATATGTATGTATTCTAATAATAATTATGCCCCATTGAAATATATTTCAAACAAGTATTTAAAAAAATGGATTGACACAGAGGGCACCATTATTAATACTGACCGAATGAAAGTGTTCAGAGGGCTTCACTTCTTTTAAGAACAAGAACACTGGACGGCTTGTCTTGAGCTTTGTTCTGGTCCACTGCAACCTTCAAATAGCAGCCATAAAATTAACAGTCTTCAAACTTCCAAATGGAATGTTGTTAGTCCTAACAGAACACAATGCGAACAAGACTCCCCCAAGGAGCAATTATTGGTAAAAATATCATACATAGCCTAGTGGCAATTTTATGAAGTACTTTAGTGCACATGAAGTGTTGTTGCCTTTTACATTCAATAATACCAACTAATTATAGGTACTTGTAGCCTACCTAATAAACTTTGCTGTGTGATAAGTCTTGTATTATATAGTCTAGTTTAAATTAAATAAAGATCAACTAACTAATTAAAATTTATAGAAACAATATTGAGATAAAGAACACACATTCTATAAGAGAGCAATCTGTTATAGGCTTAACGTCATACTTGAACCGGTGCAGTGAGTATCGGTAAAACAAACAGTTTCTAGTTTAATTATCAAAATCACAAACTAACGTTTGGTAGATTACATTTGAATATTGAGCAGGTATAAGTCAAAAGTTTACATTAAACAATGGTCAGTCGAGTTGAGCCACAAATAAAAATTAACATTTTGCCAACATAATCAACCATGTTTTTCGGTGGGTATGAGATTAAAATTACATTTATAATTTAATTATGATCTACAATATCTAATTACTTAAGAAAATATCATCCTGTTTCTGATTAAAATAATAAATTATTAGGCTAGTGATACAGGTATTTCTAAACATACCTTAAGCCCTATGTAATAAATGTAAATGGGGTTGTTGTGAAACTAACAAATGGTAAATAAAACATTTCTTCCTTTTCATATGGCAAATAAACACAGTGTGTTGAATTACTGAAAAGACACAGCCATCTTTGATTAACATATTAATCAGTTACCTCAGAAGTACGCTAGATTTGTATATCAATCTGTTTCATCAAACAACAAAAACATTTTTATATTTTAATTAACTTTTTAGTTATGAATTAAAATAAAATTACACATCTTTGGCACAAAGCTTGCGGCTATATGGGAAATATAAATGGGATTTCAGCTTTTAAAAATCAAGTTTTCATTACTGGTTGTTAATAAAGCCATATTTTAAATAAGAAACAGGATGAGCTTTTCGAGACAACTAATGTCTCTAAGATGTGCATTTAGTTCTAGTCTAAACATTAAATTCCATTATCAATGAGGGTAAACAGAGAGACAAGGGATTAAACTTATCCCGTCAATTTGGTATGCTCCCCAGAAGTCACAATCGCACGACAATATTTGATGGGCTTTATGTAGCCCACTTTCTCTGGGAGGTACGAGCGTTGATGGGCAACACACAGATGAAGTGCCTGGCGCAGCCTCATAAACGGGAAACCATGGCCGCGACAAAAATGATGAGAAGCCATTTTGACTGCAAACAAGACCCCAACCTTATATGAAATATTATTATTCATTACAAAATGCTATATATATATATATATATATTTGTTTAGTAATAATAATGGCGTATTTGGGCTACATCAATCTTTAGCTCAATTTGTGAAAAGATTAGAGAGTATCTACTAATATCCCACTGCCCCGTGGACATCAGAATGTAGCCTACTAATAGTACATTGTTTTCAAGAAGGCTCTCTACATGTCCCAATGAGATGAGGGGATAATGATAGTGAATATGATGGGGTAAACTCATTGAAAATTCTAACCTAACTTACTAATTTACCAGACCCTGGTGACTATGGGAATTATTCACCTTTTAAGAAAAATCACCCAGAACCAGCCAGGAATCGATTCCAGGACCTATAGGTCAGCAGCCAGGGTGTATGACCATTATACCACAAAGCCAGATATTTGTCTAGTAGTAGAATTAAACAATATTTTAAAACTGTTTTTATTAAAAAGCTTCCAAGTTCTATATTTGCTATCCGCAAGTAGAGCCACATCAAGATCAAACAAGCTCAGCATTTCTCGAAAACAATTTTTTTATAATTATGTGTAAATGTTTTAAGTAGGTATGTCTTAGCTGGATAAAATGTGTTTTTTATCAACAATTTTTCAATATCTACTGCTTAACTAAACATATGCCTAGTTAGAGTTAACTCCAAGTCACTTAACCTCTATTAAAAAAATGGAATGAAACATTCAATTAGTCCTACTTTAGAAGTTTTAATATTTTCCCAGAGTCAGATTGTAAAAACAAAACCAGTAGGCCTAGGATTACACCTAACTGGATTCATGAAAAGATAGTAAAGAACACTATAGACAATCAAAAAATTACCGTGGAATAGTAGGAGTTTAAATTATATTTTATTCAATATGGGCGAGTTTTGTAAGCCATTGGCTTGTTCACTTTGAATTTTGGTTATTTATGGAATTCATAAACACCCTCAGTTTTTACGTTTTATGTTTATCGATAGATAGTGCCAAAGGGCTATCATATCCAGCATCATATTTTACTAACTAAACCCGCATTTAGGCCTATATACAGACATACCCTACACTTATGACAGGTTAAGTTTCAGACCACTGTCGTAACTCGAAAATTGTCACAACTAGAATCAATTCATTTTTTCACTTAATTTATGTACTGCATTTGTATTGTCATATACAGACCTAACTAACGTAAATAGTAGGCTACATTTGTATATAAAATAAACATTGTTGCTCTTTTATTTTGAAAAAGGGCAAGCATACAAATCAATTGACAATCTCAAACCTTTACTGTATTATTAATTTTTGTAAGTTAGTAAACCAAGAGGTTTGTTTGCCCTTTAATTAAAATTCTAAGTCTTAAACCTGTGATGTGTATTTAAATAGGACTGCTAATTAGTTGGAAATTATAATTTTATTTGGCTTAGCTAAAAGTAAGGATGTTATTTTGAGGTTAGTTTAAATTACATAGTTCCAGAGCTTTTAAGTGACTAATAAATCCACAAAAAAAAAACTAGCAAAAAATAAGAGAGTAGGACTAGGACCTACAGTAAGCTTGGAAAATAATTTAGTTTCGTCCTATGTTTTTGGTGTATAACTTAAAAAAATATAATTACAAGCTTACTTAGACATACATCTAAAAATTAAAGAATTGGATTGGATTCATTTGACTCATTTTAATGCTTAGGCTATTTATCTCTGTTGGACATGAACATCAATATTTTCTAGATTTGGAGAGTAACAGGTATGAGATGACCTTGTTAAAATTGTGAGAACAAAATGCAAAATAGACCTTCTCAGTCCTTTGCTATAGCAATTTTTTAGTGGCAATTATTAACGCGTGTAAGTACCTAGCTACTGTACTGAAAATAATAGTTTGTTCTCTTCTATTGCAAACATTATTTTGGAATAACAGTTATAAAGATCGTACTAAGTGACGGCGTGCCGCCCGCAACCGAAGGCATTGCAGACATTAATGTAATAGTATAAAGAATTAATCATGCTATTGTTCTGTATAAAGTATAAGGCTATAAATCATTAATTGATATAGACCAAACTTTTATATAAATATTATTTGTCCTGTCAAGTTTGAAAATAACAATGATAGGTTAAGATGAATGTTAGTGCCGATAAAATTACAAGAATGCGTTTTGTTTGTTTACTATTAGAGCACTAGAAGGAACAGCTGATTTTTTTTTTTACAAGTTAGTTATTTACTTGATAAAAGTATATTAATACAAAAGAGTATACATACGTTTGAAGTTCCAGAAAACGGAATGTAATTGATTTACTTAGATAAAAATACGACTTTAAACAAGAATATTGAACTGGAATTAATACCCAATTTTACTCGGCGACCATATTGAACAAGCGATGCCGCGTACTATTTCCAAAAATATTACGCATGTTTTATCAAAATATAGATTTACTTGAATTTAAGCATTCAAAATTAAGATTAATATACACTTATTAATACTTTTAAATGTTATAATCTTTTGTAATGTTATGTTTTGAGGTTAAGATTTAAAATAGCTTTATTTAAAGAACTACATTTCTCTAATGCACAGTACGTTTCCACCAAAAGTGATTTTCATGGATTCATGGGTTGAGTGAGTGTCGTGTTTCCAGTGTTAAAATTGTATGCAATTTATTCAAATAGTGAATGAAGAACAACTACGGTAGGTCATTTTTCAAGTTTATTTTTTAAATGCTTAGAGCTGATCTTTGTTTTATAATGTCAGTTAAATCGGGTTGACTTGCTAGTACGATACATATTTGTGTGTATCATTCTCAAACGTCAACAAAATAAAAATAAGCTACTATAATATTATTTTTTAGCTGTACAAATAAAAGATTAGTTTAATCGTTAAACTGCACTGTTTATAAATGTTATATTTTCACCCAATATTAACAATAAATAGTAAAACACCTTAATAATAAATACATTGCCAATTTAATGGAACCATCTTTTACCTGTCAAATGCACACATGATTCCCCTAAGATTATGCAACCAATTCTACGTTGCCGACACGCTTTTTACTCATTGTCACTGTTTTTCTTCAATTATCTAGAAGATAATTCTAAAACAGTAAATCACTGTTTTGGAATATTAAAATCTTTGAAAATATTTTTTTTATTGTTTATTTCCAATTTATCTATTTTCAAAATTGCTTTAATCTTTTTTTAAAGCACATAATAGATCTATTTCATTGAATATAGTATCTTGAAAACATAATTATACTAGTCATATTATGTTGGTAGTTTTAATTTAATATGTTTCGAAGCTTTAGTTTGATGGTGATACAGTCTTTTAATATTACCAAAACGTAAAGTTTTATTTATTAATGTTAATTATACAGAATAGCTTTAAAATTAAACTTAGGCCTGTATAATAAATAGGTTTAGGCCTATAAATTATTGTTATCAGCATGATTTTAAAATCTTCAAATAATCTTAAGTAGTCTAATTTATCTAATTATATTAAAATGATACAAATCTAAAAATATTAGTCCAACTATTTTTTCTCTTGCTCGCCCCTCTCCCTATGGACACCTTGATTTTTGTAGATGGGCATCAATAGTAATCGAACCAGGGCTCCTCAAATGCTTGATCAAATTTTTAAACCAATGTCTCACTGAAAATTTAAAGCTAGCATTCAGGCAGTTTTAAAATTTAAAAAAATATGTTAATAATAATCATTAAATAGATATTTTATTTAATAACCCCAATTAGTTAATGTACTTTATTTAATGTTTAAGTGCCAATAGTTTTCATCAAGGGTGTTGCACTAAATATATTTGGGGGAAAAAAGGGGTGAGACAGTGAATTTCCAAACTCTAGGCGTTCTGAAATAAAATAAAAATTGTGGGTCACCGGGTGAAAAGGGCAACGTTGAGAACAGGGCTAGCGGGTGGGTTCTCCACCGGAAAATGGTAAGATTTGAGGTGATAATTTTGGGTTTTGAATCGAAGTGGCAACTCTTTTTTAAGATTATTTGTAAACTATGGTTTTTTTCAAGTTTCAAGTTTTATTTGTTTTGACATTCACCGTTATTGCTTGTTGAAAAAATCACAAGTTTCGAGTCGTAAAAATTCCTGGCTTTATAAAGTGATCAAACTAAAACATTACCTCGAGTGTTTAGTAGTCTAGTAATAGAAGTAGTAGTATGCTTAAAACTAGTAGGCAGTGACAACGGCGCTACTAGCCAATTTAATGAGGAAGGTATTCCCTTTCAATTTTTTGATGCGTAATGAAGTTGGGAACTTTTGAAGAGTAGGTATTGACAGTTGAGATATTTAAATTTGTTGGTACATGTTTGCGGTAAATAGCTTTCATAACCCAAAGTACTGTGGTACAGAGTAATTCTAGAATTTCTCAACTCAAGATCTCAACCCTCCACAAAATTCCCAACATTAGGAGAATGATACCCTCTTTTTTCCGCCAGCGTGACACCCTTGTCTCTCACCTAGCCTGAGGTTATCTTTGGTTAGAATTTTATACTGGTATAAAACTTTCCCTTGTATATTGATCGACCTCGGTGATCTTGAGATAAAGTGCTTTCCTTAGGTCTCGATGTTCGTTGGTTCAAACCTGGCCGGGGTCAATGGATGTATTTGGAGTAATACAAATCTGTAGCAAAACTTCCTTTGGAGGGGTATTAAAGCCGTCGATCACGTGTAGATTGTGGCATGTAAAATAACCCTAGAAAATATGTGAAAATACCTTTCCTGGTAAAATTGTTAGTTACTTTCGCTCTCGCTCGTAGAATTGCTCGTACTATAGTCAGTTGGTTCAGAAAGTGCACGTCAAATATCTCAAATAAATTCAATACTACAGATTGTACCGTTCTTAAATTGCAGTACAGTCTTAAATGGATACCTATCAACTAACACTTTCTGACCAAGTGGTTTTCTCTTTAGCGCATTTTATAGGTTATAAATGAGCATCGTTATTTCTATGGAATAAACATGCTTTATTATATGACACTCACTGATAGGCCTACATCTGGTGAAAGCCATATAAACTACTAAATTTTTTAAACTACTTATTTTTTCCAAATTATAAAAAATAACATGTTTCAGTTTCACGAGTTTCCAAACATATCTCGTCATAATTATCGGTCCATATTATGTGTGTGGGAAAGCCAATAACTTTATGGTGACTGTTGTAATAGTCATGAACCCCTGCATAAACTGCGTAAATGTTTTTAACAATTTACTTAAGTATCTGAACTGCGGCAACTATTAGTATGAAACGTTCTTGAGAATAAGCTTATTTCACCTTTTCATTATCCATTTGTTTTATAAAACTTAACTTGTAACCTGGATTTAATCCTATAGGGACACATTTCATCTAAATTTTAGCTTGAACCGTATTAAAAAAATCTTAGATAACATGTAATTTCTAGAAGTCTGCTGCAACGTCTCACCATTACGACTCATGGCCCCTTATTTTGACAATATATATTTGTCGACGTAGTCTAAATAACATTTTGAAAATGAAAGCAATAATGCATTTGTTAAATCTTCTTTCTAGAGTAAGCTTTACGAAATAAATTTTTGTGAGCACAAACGAACACACAAAATATATATTTCTTTTCTTTATACTTAAAGTTGTTTTAAAAATATTTGGCCTTCTATAAAATTCGCTTTTAAAATTTAGTCACATTGATGATTCATATAATATCTCATAGTTGGGGTACATGAGATAGTATGGACACGTAATGAGGATGGAAGGGGATAGAATTCCAAGAAGATTAATGGATATGAAGTATGTAGAGAAGATATTGCAAGGGATACCAAGGAAGAGATAGGAGGAACAGATAGCAGCAAGTGTGCAAGTGAGAGGAGAAGAGTGGAAGAGAGTGCAGGAGAAGGGCTGGTGGAAGGACAAAGAGAGATGGAGACATTTTACTAAACGGACCTGGCCACAGGCTGAAAACAGACCATGATTATAATATCTCAGGTGGATTGTATAGATTTTTTCAACAGTGTTTACCGGTATTTAGTTTAACAATAATTTTCTTGGAACATTCACAATACCTAGAAAGTCTTCAGACACAATGCCTTTGTTTGACCTTGTTTTAGACATTTTACCGGTTCATAAAAGTAGAAAGGGCGTTGTTGACTCATTATCTCTATTGCGAATGCATTTGAAAATTCTAATAAATGTAGTGGGACTGGGAACTATTTAAATTATGCACAAGTTTTCATTATTGCATTATTATGTTCATTTAAACTTAAGTTTTTATCTGATAGTTAAAAATTTGATATATTCGGAAATAGTTAATTTAGTTTAAATGTATCTTTAGTTTAATTTATAATTAAGTATACAGACATTACTATACTCTAAAAACAACAAATAGTTTGAATACTTTTCCATTGTTTTAAAAATAAATTAAACATTTTTACATGTTTTTAATATTCACAGGATCATTGTAATTTTTAAATGTTTTTAAAAAAGCCTCAACCAAACATGTATGAATGCATTGTAGTTTTTCTGAGAGCCATGATAAATTATTATAATTATTGTGTAATTTGTGCGCAAGAGGGTAACACACAGAGTAGGACGACACAACAAAGCTTACCAGTAAATATATTATTTACTTTAATTTGTAATCCTGACCGATACGTTTATACTATTTTACAAACGAATTAATTCAAATACGATAAATTTAGGGGTGTTTGACTGGGTATGTTGATTAAGGAACTCTTCCAAAGGGTCGATCACAGCGACATGGACATTTTAAGTTTGTTTTGTTTTAGTTTTGATATGTAACTAGGTTTATTTCTATTAGAAGGGATATAAACATACAATGAAAGAAGATAATAGGTTCAGGATTAATATAATGTTACAGGCACACTTACTGTTAATCTTTATTCTTATGATAAATTAACTGGATCTGGCAAATCTGGATTATCACTCATTTGCTCTCTTGACGGCCCTTGGACGGTAGGCTCTTGCTCTCCTGAAGGCTCTGAGACGGTATGCTCTTGCTCTCTTGACGGCCCTTGGATGGTAGGCTCTTGTTCTATCAAAGACCCTGGTATGGTAAGCTCTTGCTCTCCTGAAGGCTCTGGGACGGTATGCTCTTGCTCTCTTGAAGGTCTTGGGATGGTAGGCTCTTGCTCTCTTGAAGGCCCTGGGTTGGTAAGCTCTTGCTCTCTTGACGGCCCTTGGATGGGGTAGGCTCTTGTTCTAATAAAGACACTGGGATGGTAAGCTCTTGCTCTCTTGAAGGCTCTGGGACGGTATGCTCTTGCTCTCTTGAAGGTCTTGGGATGGTAGGATCTTGCTCTCTTGAAGGCCCTGGGTTGGTAAGCTCTTGCTCTCTTGAAGACCCTAGGATAATAAGCGCTTGCTCTTTTGAAGTCCCTTGGACTGTAAGCTCTTGCTCTCTGAAAGGCCCTGGGACGGTAAGCTCCTGCTCTCTTGAAGGCTCTTGCCGGACAGCTCTTGCTCTCTTGACGGCCCTTGGATGGTAAGCGCTTGCTCTCTTGACGGCCCTTGGATGGTAAGCGCTTGCTCTCTTGAAGTTTATGGGTTGATAGATTCTTGCTGTCGTGAAGGCCCTTGGTCGTTAATCTGAAGATTTTAAAGTTTTTTGAAGAAATGGTCAAGGCTCAGCTGATGGGAAGCATTCTTCCTTTCTTTATAGAGTACTTTGTGCAAGCCAAATAACTCAATCTCCCTGGCAACTTTGGCACTTATATCCCAGTTAGGATCATTCTCTTCATTGATTCTAATTGCACTGTCAATGTGCTCAAAAAATTCAGCAATTGGTTTGATTGAAGTTGTTTGATAAGCTCAACAACATAGGTCTCTTCCTCTTAATCCTTTATGCCGTTCTCCATTTCTAGAAGATCTTCATTGGTGGGTTCTTTTGAGTGAGATTTAATCAGTTCATCCACATTTGCCTGGTCTACGTCCTCAAATCCAACATCTTGCTAGGTCAACGATGTAATATCTTCAATTGGAAAGCTCGTGTTCAGGATCAAAATCATGAGAATCAGAAATTTCAAGCCAAATATTCTTACAACCTCCCTTCATACAGGATTGTTTAACTTCTGCGCATGCATCTTCATTTCTGTCAATACCACCCCTACACCCCAACTCCAAACTGAACAGTAAATATCTTTGTCCTCAATGGAATGTGTCCGCACAAGGTCACGTCACCAACGCATAGGGTGACTGCGAAATTACAGCTTACTATGCATTATATTTTAATTATTTTTTAATCACGTTATAGTGAAAACGCGCAAAGGAAAATCGCTATAACGAGGGATACCTGTATTCAACGGTCTCATTTTGCATTTTTCTCATTTATTTTAGTCATGCCATACATTATAGTTATTACACACAAAACAAATTAAGAAAAAATATATCTGATGTGGTTCAACTTAAAATTATGAAACACTGAAAATTAAAGTAGGTTTCCATAAACCTTTGCTCTATATTAGTTACTACTAGTTCTGTAATTTTCAAGTTGGTTAAGCCTCTCAGGGTATGCATTTAGCATACACAGGTGATTTAGTCTGCGTTGCCTCATAATGAAGGGAAGATGGTTTTTTGTATTCGTGTACGCATTTAAAAACTTCTTTGTGCTCCAAGCAAATTTTATTTTTACTATGTTAACTTGGTGTGAACTTTGTATCTTACCTCAACAAGAGCTTTACATTATCTTAAAGTCTTACTATATTATTTTGGGGTGGTAAATATGATACTTTTTACCCCTCTCAATTTTTAGGGGGGTAAAATTTACCCCCTTAGCCCCCCGGTCCTGCACCACTGGGAATCATAAAGAATAAATTAAAAACAACAAATTATTAGTGAAGATTGTCTAATTACTTATGATATAATACAAGGTAAACTTTGGTTGGTTAATTTGTATTATCAATACTTCTTGCCGACAGAATTTATTTTGAATATCACTAATATTTTTTAATTCTCTAACAATCGCCCCAGATTTTTATTCCTATGTCATACTTTGAGTTGAGGCTACAATCCTGCATGTCACATTTCTTTTCATAACATGCTATAACAGTGAACATTAGTTCAACCGGTTCTTTATCGATCATTATGAAAAAAATACCTATCATATACACAATACCCTGACTTTAGTTGGAAGAACGATTTAGAAAATTCGAATAGAATATATTTGTGGCCAACTTTAGTAACTACCAGATACTGTTTCTTTTTTTTAGCACCGCGTCTAACTACCCATTTGGATTATACGTGTATGTACTAATTACGCTAATAGTTTTGGGGATTATGACGATTATAAATATAAAGAAAGTTTACCCACATTTGCGTGGAGGGAGAGTGGAAAACACTTTTTTGGAAAACAACCATCTTCAGTACACCCGATGGAGATTCGAACCTCGATCTCCCCGTCATTGGCAGACTAGTATTCTACGAGAGGAGAGTCTTAGACCATGTGGCCACCGAAGCGGTTCAGATACTGTTCTTCCTACCAAAGTCAGCGTATACAGGATTACACTTAGAATATTATAAACACTTAAAAAGTTTAATTACAACGTATTACAAAGAATTAATTGTTTCGTTGAAATTATTTGTTTGATCTAGATCTTAATATGATGAATCTTGACGTTTTATGTGCTCTCAAACCCAAAAGGTTTGGGTCTTACAATTCTGTCTGACACGTTGTTTGTTTGTCTGCCCCTGAGGATTGATCCGAAACGATACATTTTGTTCAAAAACTTGATATTTATATGTCATATTGTCTTATCACATATAGTTTTTTAAAGATTTTGATTTTAACTCTCAAATTAACGGTTATTTACGTAATAACTCTTGAAGCGTTGACATTAAAAAAAATGCCCTTAACGATTTGTTTTAGAATAGAAATATTGGGAGTATTTTACATGAAAAATAACGTCGTATACTTGTTTTTTGACGAAAAATTCGTTCAAGGTTTACTTAAAATTAAATTTTGAAAATTTTAAATATTTTCAAAAGGTATATAACATTTATGTTCAAAACAGGTATCTGGCTAGGGTTTTACATGATAAAAATGATGCATACTTTTATATAAATATAATTGTTTGAGGGTATCTTATTAATAATTGATTTTTGAAAATTTGTGATTTAAAAAAAATAGTTTCAAGAATTTTGTTCAAAATTTGTAACTGAAGAATGTTTCATATGATTATCAAAATAATGTTTGTTTTTCTAAAAAAAAAAAAATCTTGACGGGTAGTTTACTAATTACTTTAAAAAAAAAATTGTTCCAAACTATAATAGACCATTAGAAAGTATGTACGATTGTGTCGTATCGTTATTTTTAGTAATGGTGAGAAATATTAAAAATTATTTACTAGTTGGGCTCATTTAATATGTTGCCGCAAAAGTAGTGTATGTAATAACGTTGTGAATTTTAGCGTCTGTATGAAGCCTGCTTCCTCATAAAGATGTCCCTAGAGACAGTTTTTTTTGCTAGAGAGGAAGGAGCAGAGAGAAATAAAAAGAGAGAAAGGGGGCGAAATAAAATGTGTCACACTAATAGAGTGGTTATTCCTCCACTTCTCTTCCCTCTTTCCATTCTTTCTTTGCCTCGCCTATAATGAATGACATCTCTGATTTTATTAAATACACTTATAAGTCGCCACTTCTAGTTTCATATGTGGCCAAAATACTTTGAGCACATTTTGTGCTCATCAAGAAATTTAATTTTTACCACCACATCTTTTTTTTTAAGCACCGCTTATTAGTACCATTTCAGGTTGTACGCATATGTACTAATTTCGCTAATTAGTTTGGTATGAGAAAGGCTGAATTTAGAGGAATTGTACCCATCTTTGCGTGGAGGGAAAGTTGAAAACAATTTTTGGAAAAAAACCACCCTCAGTACACCCGAATGGAATTCGAACCCTGATCTCCTTGTCATTAGCAGTCTAGTATTATGAGAGTGACGCCTTAGACCATGTTGCCAACGAAGCAGGTTTTATCAAGCTATACTAAAACTATTTGCGTACAAAATTTGGTAGAATTCGGTTACAAAACTGTTTTGTATAGACTATATATACCACTTACTATACACCCAATTAAAATAAATAAAAAGTTCGTTAAATATTGATAAGGAAGAAAAAGGACAATAATCGCATATCTTTTGAAATATTATCTTAAACAAAATGAGAAGTCATTATCTTTTTTTAAACTTTATATCCTTTATTAATAATATCATATTTTCACCATTTATTCTGATTTTATATTTGTTTGGCCATTTTTACTGTTTGATTGTCTTTATTCTATATAAAAAAAAAGAATATAGAAAAAGTAACCAACTCAAAGTTAGATACAACCGAATCTCTGCCCCAGAAAAAAAAAAATCTCCCCTATATGAACTAGGCCACGTAAACTGAGCAGTTAGATTCGCATTAGGGCATTGGGGACGACAGCCTGGAGACAATCCAGCTCGTTCCATAACAATCTGGATAACAACTGGAGCCATTTCTTTGTATCCCACTACCCCCCCTTTCTACCCCCCGTCCCCTCCATTCTATTCCTCCTCAACCCCCACACACCCGCGCCTGCAGCTCGATAAAAAGTATAAACGTTAGCGTTGTTCTTAATGACGCGGGCTGATGGTTACTGCTTCACTAGAAGGAAGAGATTACCGCCATTTTCTACGAGGAACGACTGTATTTGAACACGGTTGAGAAATAGCTTCTCGTTTGACGTGTCTTAACATTAAAGGGGTAAGAAAAGTGCAGAAATCAAATTAAGAAGGATTAAAAAAAAATTATACACACCATCTTTTATCCTTTATAATTGAACTGTAAAATACTACTTTTTTTATTTAAATAATGTCTAAAATAGATTACACATTTTAATAAAGCTGTTTAAAACGCCCGATTTTCTTTCGATGGCTTGTATTTTTTGTTTGATAAATTAATTTACTTTATTTCTATTGTTTATAAAACTCATATTCATTTTAATTTCAAATGTTTTAAATGAGTGATACATAATTTATTTTTAGGGAAAAACTGGTGCACGATAATTTAATCCAATTGGTAGAGATTGACGAAAAGAATATGTGACTTAATGAGATATTTAGATGTATTTATTATTATATATATACTACTATAAATCCACATGGCTGACTCACTCACTGACATTAATGTTTACCCACTTCCAGATGAGCTAGAAACTTGAAATTAGGTAAACTTATAGCTTCTTGCCTGTAACCGACGGGAAATTCCCAAAAGTTAATAATTTTAATTTGTAACCCCCCCAAAAATAATTCAAAATGGTGGAGCAACTTAAAGTCGGTGCGGACCTTTCTTTGGAGGTCTCCGAGCAAAGCGAGTTTATAATATAAAACCAAATGCAATTACGCTTCTCGGTATACAAGTAGTTAACGCTTTGAACTGTAATTATATTAGTATGATGACATCACAGATTAACGATTAATATGTTTTTACTTTTGAAAGCGTCTGTTTTAAAGGCTAAAGCTTTAAATACTCACACCGGTAGGTGGACAAAGGCGTCTTGTCTTGTTTGCAGTGGCGGCTCGTAGCTAAAATTAGTGGGAGTGCTGCTCCAGAAAATGTTTAGCCTTTGTTTTAAAATTGTGTAAAAGGAAAAAAAACATGTATAAAAAGAAAATTTATTCAGGAACTTGATAAAATATTAACAAAAAACACCAAATATTTTTTACTTACTTTAACTTAAATTGTTACAGTTCAAGCTTGATCTATTAATTTAAAAATGAAATTCATTCTTCTCGTTTTAATTTGAGCAAAAAGTTCAATAATTTTTTCCTTGATTTTGGATGACAATTGAGCAAATTTTTCTCCATCGAAAGTACTGCAAGCACATTTAGTCTTTATGTTAAATAGAATAACTGAAAAAAAATGAATCAAATAGAATAGCTGGAAGCAGAATAATAATCTAATTCTACACTCTTCTACACTTTATCACATTCAAGAATATGGTACACAGTTTTTAAGCACAACACACGCTGAGTAAAA